>CM072170.1:6777553-7057538 GCA_036850595.1 Rhyacichthys aspro | reverse complement strand
TTTAATGTCTGTTAGCATCACAAGCTAATTAGGTTAACTAAGAGCAGTGTTAGCTCTAGCCTTAGCTTTAATGGCTATGCTTCTCTTTTACACATCCAGCCTCTTTGAGAAATATAAAAATACCTTTCTGGTCTAATTAAACACTACAGTGGCTCAATGGAGAATAAGATCAAACCTGCTTTTGATTCAGTTTTAAGCTAGTGAGATGGTGTTTTGTGGCTCAGTGCACATCTCTCTGAAGAGCTTGCATTATTATATCCATGAGACAATAGAGAGACCCCTAATTAAATCACAATCACCATCTGGGCACCTTCTTATACCTCCCATGTGTGCTTTATTGCCCAGTAAACAACAGCATGAATCCATCTGTATGTGTCTGATGTAAAATTAAGTCAACATAACCGTTCATTTTTACAGCAAGCTTGGAAGAAGCAATATACAAATATATTGTGTTTAAATATGGATGTATAGCAGGGTTTGGATTCATTTAAAGAATCAAGGTTATATTAGAAATCGGGCAAGAGTTAAAATACAAAATACAAAGTTTATTGCACCATTTACAACCACTCACCTCCAGCAGCAGCTTAGTGGCCTTTCCTGCTTTTCTTTCATAAAAAGTTAAAACCGGTACTCCCACCAAAAAACTAATATTACACCAAACTAAATTACTGAATAAACACTACGAGATTTAATTGCCAATAATTATCCCTGTTTTATGTTGCCTCCCTTTTCTTAGTTGAGCTTTTTCTTTTTTGAGCTGTTTCGCTGTGTTAAAAGATATATTTAGCGCAGAATAAACCCTTTGACAGACATTAAACCTAAAAATTATTGCTTTTACAATATACTATTTGAGGTTTAAACCATATTCCCCCCAAGTCATCAAGAAGTTAACAAGGGACAAAGCTAACATGAATGATCCCTGTTGCTAACATTTTGACCTGTTTTGAACTGTTTGTACAGAAAAACAGGGGATGACACGGGCCTATTCTATCATACATAATATCACATAATACATACTAATAAAGTCCTCTGGTCCCCTGTTAGATTTTGCATTCTTATTACTCTTGTGCAACTAGTTCAAAAATGACACTACATGCAATTTTGCTATGAGTAATTAATCACTCAGCCACAGCAAAAAAATGCACCGTGTAAAGAGGCAATAGAAAATTCCATGTTATTTATTAATCAATGTAGATATTACATGTATTGTTGTTTCTCAGATCAGTATTCTAGGCTGCTGGGTTAGATTTACACTAAAATGACTGATGCTATAAATCTGCAAAAAGATCCACATCTCAAAATGCCTTGTGTGTACTGAGGGTTTCTAAATCTTCACTGACTTTAAACAGTTTAAAGTGCTATATTTACAGTTGTCTACAGAGAAACAGAAGAGATATGCCAACAAAAAGACTAAACATAAAGCCAGTGATGGAGCCTTTATCACTCTGCAGGCTTTTAGATCTCGATGATACGATTGAGATGCAGCCTGTGTGTGTCGCCAGTGTATATATGTGTGTGTTGGTGAAGCCCAGAGTTGATTACAGCCCTTGGTCTGTCGACTTTCATCTGAGCTCAGGGCTAGAGGTGTCAAGCTCTTTGGCTGTGTTTTATTAAGGCCGACTGAGGGCTTCATCCCACTCTCCATTCCTTCTTTCTCTGTCCAAGGCTTTGCTCTTTTCATCTGGTGCCAGTGTTTCGAAGCCGCTGCAGAAAAAGCAATGTGTTTTATCTGCAACAAAAGTAAGGCCAAAGTAAAGGCCATTGAGTGGAGAGAGATGTTCAGTACATTCAATCATGTCATAACCTTTCAGTGTCTGGGAAAGTTGGCAAAAGTTTAGTCTGTCTAAGAGCACACACATGCAGCGGTGAAAGAATGGAGAAGTGGGGAAAAAAGGCCAGACACATACATATAGTAAGTACACAAGACAAGTCCTGGTCACTGGCCCAGTCTGGACAGTTCGGTTTCGTTGTCAAAAGCTTTTTTTTAATCAATCTTATATTAAATTAACAGGTAGTAAAACCAACCCAACAGAACTTAGACCCAAAGCAGCTGTAATCTAGACATAATGGCCACAAAAGTTTCAATTAGCCAAGCCATTGAGTGTGCATTACAGCGTTAGCACCTGCAGAGCTGCGTTCTGATTAATTAAAGTGATTAATTCAGCTTATTCTGACATTTAAATCGATGGTCATATACACAGTGTTGTAGAGTGTGACAGTGGTTTCGATTCCAGTGCATTTTCAATTGATCTGTGTAGTCTGTGTTATGAAAATGTACGAAACAGAAATAATATCTAAAATCAAAAAAAGTGTCCTGTTTGGCAGCACTGGATCAAACTTATACAATATTCAGTCTGAGTTCCACATTTAGATTAATCCTATACACAATGGCTTATTTTCCACTGCATCTCTTTTACTTCAAAAATGTGCACCACTTCCATAAACACTCTGAAACAGTTAAATACACAAATAGCTGCCACGCATCTGCAGCTGTTCTAACAAAAACAAAGACATACGGCACTGAGCAGACGGCCTGCAGCAAGAGACATGTCGACTTGGGGTAATTTGATTATTCCTGGTTTTCTTTCTTTCTTATCCTTTCATC
Organism: Rhyacichthys aspro; assembly: GCA_036850595.1. Classification (NCBI taxonomy): domain Eukaryota; kingdom Metazoa; phylum Chordata; class Actinopteri; order Gobiiformes; family Rhyacichthyidae; genus Rhyacichthys; species Rhyacichthys aspro. Next base: position 7,054,933 of record CM072170.1, on the reverse strand, counting down.
CATTTCATTCATTTTGTTGACTGATTTCAGCCCTCTCTGGCCAACATGAGTCTGGTCTACTTTCACAGCAGTAAACTGCAGCAGAGGACCAACAGAAAAGCTGACAGGCCTGAAGCTGCGGTATACCTCCACGCAGCAGGTACCGCCAACACTGATCAGCTCTCATTAACGAATGAGCTCCAGAAATAAATAGAGACACCAACATCCTCATTAACTCCCCTTGGGTTTTAGCCAAAATCAAATTAGCATCAGGTGGGTTAGAGCACTTTCAGACACTAGACACTTCTTTAACTTCTCTATGGGATAAGAAGAAGAGGGGATTGGATAAGTAGGGAGATTTTCTTTTATCCCACCATGCATCCTCCACAGTGAAGCCCACATGTTTTCACGAGATCACTGCTGGGGATGTTGTGTGGACAGAGCAACAGATAAAGACCCACCACTGAGTTACAGACCACCCACTTCTGAACGACTGCCGACAAATCCATTTCGAAGCTCTGTGAAACAGGTTTTGATGGACTATAAAAGGACTGAGCAATGGTTAAAATGGGAATTCAATATATTTTGCTACAAAGTGGGAGGAATTACTTAGTGTTGGTGACATAGACGCATTGAGAATAACTCATTTGTCCAGAGGTCAGATCCAGATCACCAGAAGAAGAAGAAGTTTTTGGCTTCTGTGTTTATTCCTCTGTTGTGCGGCCCATAGAGCAGGCAGATTACAGCCGTATGCTTTGAGCTAAACGTTGTGTTTATCACATGATCAGTTCACACTGGCTCAAACGTGGGACAATTCAGTGATTCAGAGTAACTTTTTGACGAATTAGGGGTAAAAAGTGAAAGAAAATTGAAAACAAACAGCACCATATCCAACAATGGCTGCATAAGATATTTAACTGCAGTAATGTAAGTGGCCACTGATGGAAATGACAGCAAGGCAGAGGGGCTGTGCATCATCCAGCTCTTTTAGTAGTTTTAGTATTGTAGAAATAAAAACACTAGATATGGGTCAATTCATCCTTCTGCTTTTTTCCAGTTTAGCCAACTTTTCTTCAAAAGTTTGTCCAGGTTGAGGCAGTACCAAATAAATGCAAAACTAGAATGAGGATGCTTTAATTTTCTTTTTTTCTCCATCATCTTGTTTCTGTTCCATTACAGCAGCAACAATGTGAGAAGCTAGCAAACTTTAACTCAGGCAATCACTGTCAGCAATTATAGTATCTTAAAAGACTCCAAAACAAATCTCTTCAAGCAGTAATGCTGTTGTAACTCACACTGACAGGAAACATAACAACCTCTTATTTCTGCAGCACAAAGAGAACAAATATTCCTCCTTTTGTAGAACAAAACTACACAATATGACAGCCATATTAGCTTTCATTAAAAATAGCATCTGCAAGTGGACTGCCTCCGTGACTATGTGTAAATTTATGTTTTTGTGTGTCAACTCTTTCATGTTTCCTCTCAGGTTTTATGCTCTGTACGCTTCATACAATACAGCCGTCTGTTTGTTGTAGTCGTGAGGCGAATGTTTGACGGAGCAGTCAGACGAAAACGAGGAGAGCTCTTGGATTAATCTATTTGTGACATGCTGCTTTGTTGGCTCTTTGTTTCCATCTCGACTTTGATCTGTGAAAATGTGGACGTGGGAGCGAGGAACCACCGGTGCGCAGACACAGAGCGACTTTTGAGCTCGGGTCTCATCAACTCCCTCGGCCTCTCGGGTTTTAGAAGAATAGTGTCTGCAGTGAGGAGTGTTTGCACAGGGCTGCGAGAGGAGGCTGCACCACTTTTACTTGATTTATGACGCGGGCCAGTGCTACATCCATCCTCGGTTCTGTCAAACATCTCATCCCTGTTAAAAGCCACCAGAGTCTCAGAGAAATCTCATAGTTTTTAATGTTTCTGCAAACCCCAAGCTCAGATCTTCTTTGTATTTGTTCTTTTGCAGCTATTATTTCATTAAAACTATGTAGGATATAAAAATCCTCTGAACGTTTTGTTCTTGAAGTTGTTGTGTTGGAAGCAGACGTGTGGCAGAATGTGAGTGACCGGGGCAGTGGATTTGAGTCTGGTTGATTAGGCTTTTGCTGAGCACCTTGACTGGATTTTGCCTCAAAGCTGTTTTTTTCCAAAAGCAGATGGAGGGTCTTAGTGGTCTCTGTGTGAGTCCCTGCCAAGCCTTCGTGTAGCACTGCACATCCAGCCTGAAGATCAACCGTACAGATTAATCCCAGGATTTTAGGCTTTCCCTCAATGTTTGGGAATCTAGTAAATTTACCATAGCTGATAGTGCTAAATGACACAGTTGTTGAGGGAAGGAGTAAGAGACAAAATAATTCCCAGAGAGTGAGTTTCTTTGCTTTTGTGCCACAGCAGCAGGAATGATACCAAGACACATCTGGATTTGGGATTAGTGCTGATACATTTCCTGTTACAGAGTGAGGTAGATTAGTAACACAACAGGACTCTGAAAGAGACATGAAGGCTAATAAAGGAAGCTAAGTATTCAGGTAGTGGCTTTAAGACACAAAAGCAATGCGTTTGATATAGTTTCTCAACCTTTCAAAGCAGATTTCAAACAAAACTCTTCAATGAGCCCTTCATGGGAACAGAGCCATGGGCTAACGGAGACCTGAAGTGATGTGGGCAGTCTGACATAGATTGAACACTGTGTTTGGTTTGTTGCTCTAATTCATTAAGGTCTGAGCCAAACACCAGCAAAGTAAATTTGGTCTACATCAGTTGATAATGTCTCTAAGCCAAACAAATGCCAGCTCTATCTACGGACCACAGAGAGAGCTGCCGCAGGGACAGAGATCTCTCATGTCTCCAGACTGCTCTGTGAAACCACAGATGAGAAAACTGCTTCTCTTTGAGCCATTTTAAGAGAAAATAACTTAATTTTGCTGAAAAAGCCTTCCTTTTATATTACTGCCAATGCCTACATAAAAGCAGTGCAAATTTCAAAGTGAGCTGACCTGCTTCGTGCTCAGCAGAATCAGTGAGCACTCCAGCTCTGAACCTTTGGCTCTAGGAGCAGAGGTACAGGCTTTCAAATGCAACACAAGTTAAAGTAAGGAGTGAATTTTAAATATCCCAAGAGCTGCTAACAGCTGTTATATTCAAAGAAAACCAAAGGGCAAAGAGAACAGAGTCTGAAAGGGAGTTCTTTTGAAGATACATTTTTATATTTCACTGCTAGGTTTCACTTGTCTTGTGCTCAGAAAGCTGTGTCTATATGGAGCCTGAAACCAGAAGAAAAATTGTGCAAATGGCTTATAACCAACATCTTAATAAGTCCAGAAGCATTCATTCTATTGTAAAACAGTTTTCATTTAAGCATATGCCTCAGAGTGTATACAGAACAGGTCTAAAGAACAGACTGAAAAGGGCAATGGCATTATTATCTTGATTGAAAATATGCCAGCTCTTTTTAAGATACAGCATCTCATTCCCTTCTCTCCGGATGTGCACTCAGCAGAGCATTTGTTTTTCGCAGGACATTGAGGCGCCGACTCGACATTGCTCAGAGTCTGGAGAAAAACATGGCTGTTATTTCACTGCAATATTTTAACCTTCCGCTCAATGAGCCAAGGGCAAATGGAGCAAAGACTTAAGCAAAAGTTCATACAGGACGTACAGTTGTGTGTAGTGTTCAATGCCACCTGAAATCAACACTGCACTCTTTGTCTTTATCACATTGTCAAATTTTACATGCCAAATTTACAATCCCGAATAAAATGACCAACTTCTATTCTAAAGATGACAATATTCAAGCCACATTGGAGTTAAATGCCGTATTCATAAAGTGACAGAAGTTGTTTTCGGATGTTAAAGTTAAAGTTATATAACCCCAACTTTAAACAGGGCCAGTAGTTTCCTGCATTCACCCGTCTAAATGAATAAGCGAGCTGTAAGACTTGGCCTCTGCTGACGAGGCACACAGCCAACCAGCCGACGAGCTGTCAACGCTGCACCGCTTCACAATGTGTCTCAGTTAAAAGCTTTAGATCACACAGAAGCTTCTCTTTCATCAGTGTGTATACCCTTTCCATTCAGTTTATACTGTTTCCTCTTGATGTTAGACCAGAGCCGTGACCTGCAGTGAAATGTCACTGTGATCGATGCGGACACACTGTTGGTCTCACTGATCCAGGTTTTGACTGACTGTTGTATCAATTTGTTCAGAATAGGTCCGAAAGCACACAGCACTGTGACCTTTCCAGATCGTTCCAAGGGAAGGCTCGTATTGATCCTTCGCCTGGGCCCTGTTTACTTAGATTTTTGTATTCTGGTGCTGATCATGCAGTGGCTTTCTGGGATTTTCTCCAGAAGGAGCTGCATGACGGTGCATTCCTCGAACCATTTGTAAAAAAAATATCTAGACAATGGTTAGTGCCAATGCCTCAGGACATTTGGCTTTAAATAGTTGCTTGAATGATAGCCCCTGGAGACTTAGCATTTCATGGTACTTCTCAAAAAGTCTCTGTTTGAAAGCTAAAGCACCCATTTAATAAAGAACAAAAGGCCTATTACTTTTGACTGACGACAAAGCTTGGACGAGAAAATGTGTCATTGAAGTTATTCTAAACCTGAAATTAAGCTCATACTACATACTGTACATAGATACACAGATTACTTGGAAGCTTTTCTTCTTAGGTAACAATTTGGTCCATATCGGTGGCAACAATTATGGAACAGGCCAATTGAATGTAAAAATGTATGATACATTTCGTTTCAGTAAATGTAAGTCATTTGAATGTCAATCAAAGCTTGATCAAAACAGGAAAACAAAATGAGGCTGGGAAACAACATGGAAGTAAGTGGTAACCAAGTAATGCCTACTTACAGCTGGGAACAAACCAATTTGTTCCCAGTTGAATCCAATTTTGTGTGAACTTGTTGGCTGGTTTCCAATCAGAACTACGACGGGGCATGGCCGCCGAAAAAAGGGCATTCAATTTTAAACATAATAGCTGATTGGTCTTTGTGACAAAAAACAAAAGCGATTGTGGGCAACACCCTTCAGCAAAGTCAAAGCTGATGCACTCCTGCTGAAACTGGGACAGAGAATTGCACCCCCAAGTATCAACCTACACTTAAGAGGCTGGGATCCCAAACTCTTACATTATTCAGAAATCTTTCTCCCAAAAGTAGGACCTAACTTTTTATGACGTGTTTTTTTCCCAACACACACCCATGCCTCGTTACCCTCAAGTGTTTCAGATAACACCAACTGAGACTGAGTCAAAAGTAATTTCTGCTCTTCACTCCCAGTGTGCCCACCTCCTTACATCCCACCATAACTCCTGTCTCAGCAGATACCGCCGCACAGCTCACAGAAGACAACTTTCTATCTTTTTAAAGAGAAAAGCCGTGAAGCTCTCAGGAGGTCCAGTGTAGCGGCGGGATGCAGGACGGGAAGACGAGGCCTGTGGAGATTCACTCTGACACGTCTCACTGTCTCTCGTGCTCATTTTCTCCGTCTTGGCTGGATCTGGTTCCCCTTAACATTCGTTCACTGTTAATCTCTTTGGTCGGCTGCTTTGCCTTTTATGTTTTCCCCACGGTCGTCCCAGCATGCCGCCGCTGATGTCCACGTGCTTCTGCAATGAGCTTCGGAAGAGTTGGAAATCCATCATTTTATTCTTTTCCGATCTGGGCTTAACTTCATAGATATGAAAAGGGAACTAATGCTAATTTTAGAAGCAAAAAATAGAGCCATTACAGCACAGCACTTGATTATCTACAGGCCACAAATGAACAAAAGTAAACACAACATTAAAATATAATCACCTAATTTACACGGCCACCTGATCCACTGAGATTAAGAGTCACGTGGAGTCATCTCTGACACAAATAAAGGCTAAAGTTGCGTCATGTGGTGCATAAAAGATCTGCAGAGCCCCGAAGGCACAGTAGAGGGGACCACACACAACACAATTTTGGAACTTCAGATTTTTTCCCCTTTTTTGACAATCTTTGCACAAGTAGCTGTTTTAGAGATGCACTACAATAGACAACACAAAGTTTAAAGGTGCTGCTCTTACTGCTTTCAGAGAGAACGATGCGCAAACTGACAGGTTTCAATCCACCATCTGAATCAGGATATTTCTTACCCATATACATAATTTCTCAGGGTTTGCTTATAGGCAACAGCATGCCCCTATAAGGCTACTGTAGATGCTCACAGGCTGTAGAAAAGAGTGGTGTGAGATATCTATGCAGGTAAGTCCGAAAATATTTATGACTGAGGGTTTCTCAAGTCAATCAAAAGTAGTGTTTGTGCACAAATGAGCACAAGAACTTTTAACTAGTATTGAGTTTATATACATCAATAATTGTAGTGTCTGTCTGCCCTTGCTGTGAGCCTAAACCTCGGGGGTGTCTAATTAGCCTGACTGAATGAAAGCATGACAAAAACCGCTGGAAGCTAGTTTTTCCTTTTTGTATTTTTACACAGTAACAGTCAAAGAAGTCACTCAGACATTACCTCGACCACACAGCTCACTGTTGCAGATAAAATCCCAGTTTAATAAGGCATGCACAACAACAAATGATCACCGTTGCGGAGATAATATATTAGTTATTGGCTGACAGTGAAAAGAGTCTGTGAGAGACGGGTTGTTTGTGTTAATTGCAGAGTCAAGGCCCCACGCTTTCACTGTGATCAGCTGGGATTGAGAGAAATGCATCCTGCTGAGATGTATTTTGTCTGTTTGTGTATGTTTACATGTGGCAGCTAATGATGACCCCCACCGTCTGCTTTTGAAAGAGAAGGGGAATATAAGCTATAGATAGAGTAATTATTTGCCTGGTTCACTGCCAGTCAAACAAGGGACACTCCCATTGGCTGACTGAAAAAGAAAAACAGAAACAGAACAAAGGAAAGTGAAATAAGCATTAATATTGACAATGGATTCACGTGATGGTTGACGAGGCACAGATAATAGTAGGATTGTATTTAAGTCATAAAACTGGGTAATTTAAAGCCAATCGTGGGTAAGGTGTTATGCTATACAGATCAACCTACTGTTAAGTAGAAATCCAGGTTGCTCCCACCAAAAACTAGGTCTAAATACAACCATAAATTGTCAAATTGAGCATGCCATTTGACCTTCACCAATGTTATTGACTTGAACTGAGCCAATATGGTAATGGGGCTCATGGAAGAAAGGTCAGAGGTCACCACAATCATAATTTCGTTGATTAAAAAAGGCATAAATCACCCAATAAATCGTCTGTTGGTGTTCAAGTTATGGCTCCTGGAGAGAGTAGGTAATGACATGAAGCAAACAGACCCGACTAGACCAGGTAAGAAACCAATCAATGAAACCTTCATTTTCCAAAAAGAGCAATGTCACTTTGTGTTACAATGTAGAGTAATAAAGAGATGCCACGTTTTGCCTTCCATAATTGGTAAAGTAGATATAACAGAACCATAAGGCGGTGTTGAAAAGCGACTCATTCATTGATCTACTCCATTCACAACAGGTTACATCACCACCAGATGTAGCGCTGTAGCACAATAGCGTGACACACCTCAGACCTGTGAACGGCGAACAATGAAGCCTACACCTAATCTGAGCGTGTCCCTGCTCTTCTACAGGCGCCTGATAAAAACACTGTGCATGGTGGAGAACAGATGACAGGTGCCAGAGCCAGCCTCAGATAAAACTGATGAGAAGGCATTATCTTCCTCTCGCCGAGCAGAACGCCACTGAGCGCAGCTTCCTTTCCCTCTCCTCCGTGACACGCACGCTTGGCTGGACACGAAACGCCGCAGCATTAAGCAGATAGGAATATTTGGACTGAAAGGCAAATGAACACAGGGAAAAATAAAGCCTCACAGCAGGGATAGACGTACGCGACTGTCAAAGGTACTGGTGAAATGTCTCTGATTTGACAAGTCGAGAGCAAATTTAGAAAAAAAACAAACAGTACTATTACCTTTCTATTGCTTCTCTATTTGTGTGTGATCAGGCAAACTAATATAACGGACAGTGTGGACACAAGCATTAGATCACAGACATATCGACATGGAGAGGAGCAGAAGAGTGCAGGGCTGTGAGTGTATCCATCCAGAGCAGACAGACAGACTCCTGAGAAACTGTGGGAGTGTGTGGATGATACAGATCATCTCCTGTACACTCTCTTTTCATGTGGGACTTTAGCCATATTTTCAGTTCTCTTATTCGAGAAAGATGTGGGCGCCTTTCATCCACGAGGGAAAGACACAATATTTGCTCAATTTTCAATATGGCAGAAGAACAAATATGGTGCAACTGGCAAGCAATGTGATTGTAAAAAGGTCTGGTTTGGCCCGCGGTTAGTGCGGCACCTCCGTCTGAACGGCTGCATTTGTAAAGTAATATTAACGCTAAAGACCTGAACAGGCATAACAGGGGATTTAGTTTATTTAAATGGGAACTCTGTATGAAAAATGCATGTTTTGTGATCAATGGACCGTGTTACACTCAGCAAGCAGCTGATGGCAGTTTCCGAGCATCAAATATGTATTGCCAAATGCTTTAATGTATGATGAGTTAATGAATTCTACTCGACGTTTGATGTATGTATTTTTAGTTCTTATTAACAAGATGCTGGGTTATTGTTTTTATCAACAGCTAAATCCCAACCATTTTGTCCTAGTGCTGGTGATTACTTTACTGTGCCTAAATTCATTCAACAGATGCATCATTCAGCTGCTTCAACCATTACCAAAGTAATGCAGACTGGTTTTCCTAACTTCACTGATTTTTTGTAAAAGCCTACACTGTAAAAAATCTTACCTGGGTCAAACTTAATAAAATTAAGACAACATTTTCCAAGCATTTTTTCAAAGTTTAACCAACTAACCTAAATTTTGCTTTTAGAAAATGTAATAAAACGGCTTGTGGCAAACTTAATATTATTAAGTACCATCTATGAGAAACTATGAAGAAATTAAGTAAAACCAACATCAAAGCCATCAATGTATTAAGCACATCAAACCTAACAAAAATAAGTTACATTAACTATATTAATTAAACTAAACAAACTACTTAATTTTATTGCTTTTAAGCAAATCTGGCTTTTTGTAATTTAAACACATGTAGTTTCAAATAATGTCAACACATGTATTATTTTCAGCGTTTATTAACTTTAACGATGGCACATCTCTAATGAGACACTTTTAAACAACTTCTTTTTGAAAGGCTGCATCACAATGTTCAGATTTGAAAGCTCCACTTTAAAAACAGTCGAGTTGAGAACCAAACAAATACTGCTTTAACAATTTGTGTTAGTTCTTAGCGCAGTGTTTTAACAATTCACATTACTAAACAGCAAATGCAGAGTCAAAGTCTTGTCTGTCTAGGCTAAAAGTTTGTTTTTGAGACCCATGAATCTGGCAGTTGGTTTGGGGCGTAGTGTGTCTAATCCTAAAAAAAGTCTTTGAAAAACCTCAAAGGTCTTGACCAGTTTTGAAGGGTACTGCAGATTTAGGACGTATGTTAATCCAAGAAGAAGGCAGCAGGCTCTGGCCAGATTTCCAAGGTCGGTAAGAACAGGAATTCCCTCGAGGATTATGCCGACAGCATCTGGTTTGTGACAAACGTAGATTTTCATACTTTTTGCTTTTATTTCCTCGTGCGCGTGAGTCTCCGCTTGACCCTTAATAGCAAACAAAATAATTCGGTTTGATTTGTTGTAATATAAATGAATGCAAATGTCAAAAAAACATTATGACCTATTTTGAGTCTATTTAAGATTTGTTAAGACTTATAGATATTATTTTATTTATATTAAAATCAATACTGTTTTACTACTGACCATATCTTTTCCCCCCAATATTTGCATTGAAAATACAAACTGTGCACCAGGCAAGACACAACCCTGCTCTCCAGTAGGACTCACGGTGTAGTCAGAGATGAGCTCACTTCCATTCTCTCCCATATACTCGAACAGACATCTCAAAGTAACATCCCTCTTCTTCAACGTAGAGGCTGTGGGATCCTGGAGGTGTGATGAAGAAAATACGCTCAATTTATTGTTATTTGACATTTTAGCAAAGCAATGGTTTCTGACTGAAAGACTTCTGCACTGCAACACCTTGGCTAAATTGACACAATTACAAAATTGAACATACAAAGCATTTCTTGGGACTAACTTTGTGCGTTCAACCTTTTATATTTAAATTAACGTGGGAATGAATAGAGGTTGGAAAAAGTTTTTTCCCCTAACATTAAAAATTGTGGTTCATTTTTTTTAACAAAATGTTTACGATGCATTGCAATCTAAACAGGAATTGAAATAAACACAAACATGCATTTCCTTACTATTTGAACAACAGGTGAGACATAAATGTTGATTCTAGACCAACAGCAGTGCACCTTCAGAACTCCTCATTAATCTGTTGTAAACAAAAGCACACATTTATTTAAAAGAATATTTAAGAGGTAAAGTCTACACAGTAATTAAATATAAATGTAAGCTTCTATGTTAAAAAAAGGGGGTCAACTGAACGAGTAAACCAGAAATAAATACAGGACTGAACCGGGACTGGCACTGGGACTAAACCAGGACTAGATACAGGACTGAACCGGGACAAAACCAGGACTAAATACAGGACTGAACCGGGACTGGCACCAGGACTAAACCAGGACTGAACCGGGACTAAACCAGGACTACCACCAGGACTAACACCGGGACTAACACTGGGACTGAACCAGGACTAACACCGGGACTAAACCAGGACTAGATACAGGACTAAACCAGGACTAACACCGGGACTGAACCAGGACTAACACCGGGACTAAACCATGACTAAAAAAGGGACAACACTGGTAAAAAATCACTGTCCAAAACACAATCACTTTATTGCGAGTTTGTAACACTGGGACTGAACCAGGACTAACACACTAATATCACTTTTCAATGGCACAACAGTGCTGCATAGTTTACAGGGCCATCCCATCTATAAATTAAAAAAAGGAAAAAATATATCGTTTTCTATTTTTTGTTATATACATACACAAACATCCTCAAATTGTATCACACCAAAAATAATTTAGAAAACTTTTCATTTAAATTAAGTGTGTTTAAGAAATTCAGGAATAATTAATAATAATATGATATATACAGACTTAGAAGACCCTTTCTGAGAAGGTACAATTTTCCCAATTGGAAGCACACTAAGCATTTAATACATACCCAATTTAAATTAACCAAACTGTCAATTTGATTACTTGACATGTGTAATGCAACTCCTAGACCCACATTTGTACTTACCTAACATACACTTGAATCAGACACACAGCTCAACGGGTGACTCAGGGTGTTCAGATGGATTACTATCAAAGAAATACAAAACCTTTAATTAAACACTGTACATTATCTATCTATCGATCTATCGATCGATATATAGCTATATATATATATATATATACACACACACACACACACACACACAAACACCATACATAATATATATGCATACACACACACACACACATAATACATACATACATACACACACACATATATTATATTTATATGTGTGTGCTCACCATTGAATGTAGTGAACACACACATTGATATATATGTATAAAAACTAGCATGACATAACATTTACAATATTCCAACCTGTTTTTTCAGGGAAGGCCTGGATTTCAACACAAATTATTATATTACATTAATTTTGCACTAACTACATACAAGATCTTTTACCTAAACAATTATCTACTATGGTGTATGAGAGTAAGGGCTTCAAATACCGTGATATAATACGTTTAAAATGCGGGGAAAAGTCTGTGGCAAATACCAGCATTATATTACACGTAACAAAAAAGCACTGAACAAAAGCTTCAATAACTACTTTACCGTTGACAACATGCACATCTGTAATAACAGGTTGAGCAGAGCCGCTAAATTATGTATTTATTACTTATTACAGTGCAATGCATATCGCGCCACCAACCTGCATCTACTGGTTCGATAACTTAAGGAAAGGTGTCGCATTATTCTACTCCTCTCCGATCCATTGTTTGTGGCCATTTTACACCCGTAAACATTAGTGCTGGATTCCCGCTCTGGCACATTTATCTGACAGTGCGGTGACTAGTATGTGAGGCTCTCGTCAGACAGCGCGGAAATGCCCGCGAAAACTGAATAGTGCATTCTGGGTAAGTGAGTTTTACTAGGCTGAAACGAAATGTGGCCCAATTAAATCACCGCTTGACTAGCTTCCAACATTCAGAAATTTAACACCCACTATAAAGAGCAACAACAGAATAAAAAAAACAAATTTTTTAATGAGTAGTAGTAGTTGTAGTTTAGTTTCTTCGCGGTAGGTGATTTTTTTAGTCTGGACTGCAAGCCCGCCAATCTATAAACTTGGCTTGGCAATATCGGCCAATTCAGTTAGCATTCTGGACTCTCCAGAGAACATGTGTGAACCAGTAGGCCTGCATAATAAAATGTGAATAGTCTATGCAGCTAAAATGAACAAAAGACTGGATGCAAACGCCATTAGCCTTGTTAAGAGCAGTGTTGGAGCAGAGTTATTTTGCTAGCTTGTCAAAGAAAATTGAGCTGAGAATGTTTTAGCAAGTTTTTACAATAAAATTACAGCAATTCAGGCTGTATTTAAACTATATAACAAAAAATCAATTCGTTACTTACGTGTATCTGCAGAAAGGTGTAGCTCCATCAAAGAAAACGCTAGAACCAATTCGATGTTACTGGAACACTCGACAGGCTTGTCTTATCCGTTAGGCAAGTGGGCGGGGCCGGGCGGTCTCTTCACTTGACTTCAGATATCAACAGTAAAACTGAGTTTTGTGAGCTCAATTTCAGTGTTTGTCCCATAAAATCAGTTTTATGATGAAAACAATATTATATATACATAAAAATAATAGGTTTAGAAAAAAAGGACAATTTTTATTTACTGCTAACTTAAAAAAGGAACAAAAGAGTAATAAAGTAATTAATTGGAAAAAATATGCTTAATAAATTAAATTTTTATGAACAGTTGCACTGAAGGACTTTTTACAGTGTAGATTTGGGTGTTGTTTCTGACTGCAACTTCCAGTCTCTGTCTAATTAATTTTGTTGTTGTTGTTGTTGTTGTTGTTGTTGTTGTTGTTGTTGTTGTTGTTGTTGTTGTTGTTGTTGTTGTTGTTGTTGTTGTTGTTGTTGTTGTTGTTGTTGTTGTTGTTGTTGTTGTTGTTGTTGTTGTTGTTGTTGCTTTGAACAGTTCACAATTATGTCACACACACTTTGCTTTTCTAAATTTTAAAAATCTACTCCGTCTCTGCAGCCACCCACTTCATTATTTGTTGTCTTTTGTCAGTGTGTTCTATACAATCTCTGTTTTTGTTTTTTATTGCCTTGAAGGTGACAGTAGTTTAGTTTATAAATGTCAAGAACTTTCTTGTAAGATTGTGTGTTCACAATTTCCAAAACTAAAAACATAAACAAAGCTCTTAGCATAAAAATTGGTGGGAAAAAAACAAAAAACCAACAACCCAAAAAAGACAAGCCAAGTCCACATGAAAAGTTGCATTAAGCATCATTATTTAACTTTTTACCATAATGAAAAAGCCCAATGTGTGTTTGAGACAATACAATTGCACTAGTGGTCCTAATATGCCGTTAAAAGTTACAAAAGTTATTTTATTTGTACAGCCCAGTTTTACAAAGTTCCCTTCAATATGTTTATATTGTAAGCCTCTCACATACCCGCCATCATTGGAAAAAACAACAGTCTGTTTTAGTTGTGTGTTATTGTACTGTCACAGCATTAGAAATCAGATGGTGTCTGTCCACTGGAGTCCTGAAGTCTGGAAAAAGTTTGAAAGAGCCCAATAGCAGAACTTTAACTTGATTTACTTCCTAAAACTAGCGTGGCTAAAGTTGCACAGGTGCCTTCGGAGGACTAGGGTATATTTAGCCAAGAGTGGGTGGACTGTAATTACACACTGCAAACACAGGTGCTGATGGAGAACGGACTTTAAACACAAAAACTTTCTTTAACTCGAACGCACCACTGTGATGGGCAAAGCTGGAGTTGCCATAGTAACTGGACACAGCCGCCTGTGCAAAAAAGGAAGAGGTGGAAAAAAGGTTGACGCAAATGAACGAATGACAGACAGATAAGTGGCTGAACACATTTCTAATTCGTAGCCTGTAATTTTGCTGCAGGTGATGACGCACTCACTAAAAGCAGTGATTGAGTTAAGGGAGCGAGGCGGCCAGGTTTTCACTCAGGTGCTGTGTGACTCTGAGAAACACAATTCACAGCAGACAGATGATTATTAAACTAATGGCAGTGATAAGGACCAATTAATTCCTGCGCTGATTAAAAATAATTACACAGAAAGCCTGTGACTGTGCTGGCTGCGGCGATATGAGCGGAGGCGAAGTGTCCAGGATCCATTCTCTGTGACATTGTGTTGACTTTGAGAACTGTTGCAACAAAAACTCAGAACAGCATTAATTCAGATCATATTCTTTTAGTGGACTTTCATGGCTGACTTCCTTCTAAACTTTTCCTGTTTGATCTGAACCAAAATGTCAGATGTGAACATTCAAGTAGACTTTGTTGCAGACCAGACAATCTTTGATTTGATATAGTTTGACAGTTTGTGTGGCAATCAAAGTTACAGATTACAAATTAAATTTTAATATATGTTCAAAATTCTTGCCTCAAGAGTTTTTTATGTGTGGATCCATGGGTTGGTGTATTTCTAAGATAATAAAATAAAACTAATTTCTACTGGCTGATTTATTTTATTTTTTAATATATTTTAATAATTGTTTTCTGTTGTCTGGAGCTCATTTTCTATGAGAGCATCAGAAGTAAAGAAAAATCTGGACAGCTGCTGCCACTTTCTTCACTGTGCTCAGTCGGAGAAACCGCAACTGAATGTGTTTCTTTTCAGTTGCCACCGTCTGCTTTTCTAAAGAAAAACTTTTCCCACGCAACATCGTGGCCATGGCAACCATGAACACCATACAGAAAACAACAGTGCAAGGGGCGATTGTCGCCTTGAAATACATTTATTTTTGCCTCAAGTTGAAGTTTATGTCTCAAAACTGAAAAGCATTAAAGACGCTACGCTGCAACTAAACAATAATAGGGCTGTAGTCAAATTTCGTTATTTCCTTTGGGTTTATGGTTTTTATACATTAATTTATTCATATAAAAAGTACTTATTGATGGCCATTGACACTTTGGTGCCCAAATAAGAATTAGTCAACAAGACACACATGAGCCTCTAAAAACGGTGGTGGGAAAACTGCCTTAACTCAATGACTTTATATAAAGGCCTATGGTTTTACTTGTGATGTTTTACAACAACAATGAGGCAAACCTTTTTTACAATACTGGACAGAAGTTTATCCAGGAACCAAATTCTGAGTTTTAAAGTTTGTGAAAGTGCCTTTATTATGCTTCTAGTCAAGACACTGCATTTATGAAGAGGCAAAAAAATGGCGCTAACAAATACATGATAAAAACAATCTAGTGTTAATTATGCTCTAAAAGTGTTATTTCCCAAGTGGACTGGGAGGAGCAATGGGAACAGAACTTTGGAGGCTAATGAGTGTTAATGATGGAGGCCAATGTGCCACATATGGGCCATGTAGGTGATGGATGCTAGTTTTAACAGTGTTTCATTGCGTCTCATGCCAATGCTGTTCAAAATCAGGTCAGATGAGTCACCGCGGCTACAACCACACGCTCTAATCCACTTTCAGCTCCATGTGATAACTCCATCTCATTCTGCTCGCACTTTCCACGTCCGGAGACTTATTTGTTTATGCCGAGGTTTATCTCATACAGTTTCCCCAAGAGTTTTATCTCTGAAGCGGTCAACAATATGACTAACCCTGTCCATTTTTTATTTTTTTTGCCTTAAAATTCCTTTAAAAATAGCCTCTACGTCAAGGGGACTCATGCATGTGCGTCATTTTTCTATTTCGGCAGATGCACATTAATAATTATAGTGGCTGTTTAGCATGTAAGGATTTGTTCGCTGAAAACTGCTCAGGGATTCTAGCAGCACAATTTGTTCAAGGACTTGCACAAAAGAATAAGTCTCAAGAGGATCTATCTTTAAGCAGCCGAGCATTGTAAATGAAAATCCGTATTGCATTTTAAGCCCAACTACTGTATCAGCAACCCTTTTTAGTTAAGAACAGAATAGAAACCATAACAATTAATATTCACCTTTATTGGTACAAAGTCGCATGGTATAATGGGCTCCAATAAGAAGAACAATGTTAAAATGTACTGTTACAAATACAAACTTTGATGACAGTGGCAGCATTTATCATTCTTAAACTTCACTTTGACTTCTGAAAGGGCACACTGCTTCCTTTAATTCCACCGAGGATTCAAATTAACCAACGGAGGGTGAAATTTGCTTAATTTCAGTTCTCCAGACTGTGACTGCTTTTTGCCATTTTTGGGAGACAGTGCAGCTTAATTTTAAAACTCTGAGCACTGGCACGACCTACATCCAATAGACATTAGACCCCATATGAAGTCACTATAGATTGCCCTATGCAGTGTAAAGAGTGGCCCAAGTTTGTTACAACCCACTCCATGTGAATTGTTCAATAATATCATTTGATTTGCACAAACATTTTCACCACTGCTAAATAATACTGCAGAAAAAGGTTAGTCTAGAGCTATATATTTATCTATAATGAATCCTTGGTCCATAAGGACACAATAAAAGTCATGATTTCGCTCCAATGTCACCTTCTCCATTGTCTGCTGCTGCCAACTCCCAGTGACACTTGTTTGGATGACTCTTGGCTTTTCCCCCCTTGTGTTGAGAGTAGGAGCATGTGTCCAGGTGGTGGTCCAGTTTATCCAGTGGACCGTCCCATTCGGGCCCCCTCTCTTGCTGCATGGGATAACCCTGACCGACACCGACCCTGCCCAGAGGCTAAACACAACTCAGCAATTTGAGACACACTCCAGCAGCTTGATCTGATCCGACCTCAGCCTCGAGCGGCGGTTTGTGTGGTTTTTGTGACCGCAGCTGGTAAAGAATGAGACCCACTCCATCACCTGCTTCACTCAGACTCCTGGGAACCTGCCCCAAATACACACAGGCCCCTGTTCAGACCTGCCAGTCAGAATTCTCCAGGTGTTGTGTTCACACCTCTAACACAAACAAGAAGTGGTTTTACTGTGTCACAGCAACCAGAACCTGGACACCTGAAAGTATGACTCAGTCTGGTCTGAAATGCAGCCACTCAATTCAAGTAATACCCATCACAGAGCATTTACACACAGCATTAACACTGGCCACTTATGCTCAAATCTGAACAGGTCCAAAGTGTTACCCAAGCCTCTCCTGTCTCGTCCCTGTCCTGATCTTCATCCCCCGCAGTGTCTTGTGTCACAGTCTTGTTCTGAAAATTGTCACTTGTGACTGTGGGCTGTTTGGTCTCAGCACAATTTGACACTGAGCTGTCTCTTTCTCACAATACTCACAGACAATACAGCATTAGCTGTGTGTGGGCATCTGATACAGTCATAAATCTGAGAGGCCTGCAATATGTCACTTCAGCGAATCGCAGAGATGTGTCACTTTATGCCCTGCTATTGCTGTTTTCAAGCTTCTGTCTGCCTTGAAGCAGGTCAGAAGCTAATCTGTTTAAATGGAATTAACATATATTCCCACATTCTTTTGTGTTTTGTTCTCACCAATATTTTTTTTCATAGACTGAGCAGTGTGACTACAGATGCTGTTAACAGACTTCAAATACCTGTTGCCATTGGCTCACAGTGTGCCACATGCTGAAGCTAAAGCTAACAAAATGAATGTCTTTGGATGTTTCTGGGTGCCTGCACTGAAATACATTTCAAAACTGAAAAAAGGTTACAAATCATAGGATAGGTCATGGTCGTAATTGAAAATATTGTGATTTGATCTTTTGGGCAGATTGTCCACTGTGCCCTTGCTATAAACCACAGCAATAAAGCTAAATGAAGTGCCGGGGTTGATCTAGCTCCACTGTGTGCTCTGAATTTACAGCCTTCTCTGTGTCCTTTAGCAGCAGCAGGTCGGCTGCTGCTGAAGCATAAAAATCATTTAATGTGTGATGAGTTTCTGTCGAGTCATGCCGTAGATCACAGCTACAGACCTAAACATCTTGTATGTTTGCAGAAATATCCTCAGTTAGGGATTACACAGATGGTAAGTACATTGTCAGGTACAATTAAACTATGTTTGTATTTATGTGGCCTACAACAGGCTGCATCATCTTGAGAGGAATTCACGAGAAACAAAAAGGAGAAGATAATGAACAAGTTTGTGGTTAAAAAAAAAAAAAAAAAAATTAGGCTGAATCAGGATTGTCTATGAATTCTGCTGACGACACTGCTCTACAACCCAAAACTATTTGTAATTTTGCTGCAACTAATTGACAGTTTGTCCACAAAACAAAAACTGCATCGTGACAGGGGATTAAATATTAGTGATGTTTCCTCAAATAACAAAGCAGCAGAGGTTTAATTATGCTACAAACCATTCATGCTATTTTTGCCTGTATTTATTTTCAGACATCAAGAACTGGCGTAGCACAAGACGTGATGTATGAATGGGACTCGTTATGGAGGAAGTGTTCAAACAGCTCGGTGGCGGTTGTCTCTGGGATCAGTCGGGCCTGGTCTCTCTCTGTCTCTGCCTGTCGTCTCCTCTTTATTTTGCTCACCGTCGCTGCGCGCTGAATTCCATTAGCGGCGGCATCAGTGTCTGTAGCACTTGTAGCCTGCAGCCTCTTTTCGTGCTTTTGTGTGCATGTGGGTGCGTGTGTGCGTTCGTGTGATCTCGTCATCTGTTGTAGTTTAGACACAACTGAACCCTGTTTAAACAGAGCATATGAGAAGCCTGATAGAAAACTGGTTCTTAGTGAAATTGAGAAGAAATTGTGAAAATATGCCTGTGGTTTGGCGGCAGTGTGAATGCCAGCTTTTTAACAATCAAAATAAACAGGGGCAGGGAGTCGTAGTTCACCTGCAAAACTGTCATACAAACAAGCAATCAGACCAAAAGCAAAGGAGAGCTGTGGGAAAGTCATGGTGCGTCGTCAACAGGAGCTGGTAGAGAAGTGTGGCGTTGTGGTAATAAGCTGAGAATCCACGGCTGACTGTCCACATACTGTTTACTGAAACGATGGAGCCGTGTCACAGGAAGGGCTCATGCTGGCACAACAAATCCGTGCTGGATTCAAATTATGGCCAAAAAAGAAAAAAGAAAGCTTGGAAAGAAAAAGACAACATTTTATTTTTACTCACTGATGCAATGTAACTGTGCAGTGTGGCTTAGACTCAAAAAAAAAACTGTCACACAAACTGGCATTGTAGTAGAGTCTACAGCAGCATTCTTAAAGTTCCACCTCAGCAGAAATTCTCCTGTCCAATTACTATCCTCATGGCCGCTGTTCTTTGGGCCCATTTTCTAAATCATCTGAAATAGTGTACAGATGAAAAACAAAGCGTCAAGGGCTTTTTTCTCTTTAAATGGGAACACTAAAGTGATCTAATTTGTGGCTTTTAAATGAACCTCTTCATAAAATCTGACACCAAAGAGGAGCCATTGAGATGTTAGTCTTTAATTACATCAAAACCTTTAGTCAAACGCTGCTACGAGAATACTTTTAGCAGTCTCCCCTAGCAACAGTTATTCCATGAAAGGTGAAATTAAAAAGATATTTTTAGCTACCGTGGCATTATGCAGATTGTTTGTTTTTAGATTTAACATGGTTGAACTTCATTACTTTTCAATCTGAGGGCTGCGTGAAGGAGTTTATCTTTCATTTCTCAGGATTGGTTTCTGATATGACATTTTCATTTCAGATAACTTAAAAAGATAAAAGGCACGGTTTCAAAGCCTGACTTTCAGATTTTTGAATTTACTGCTGAGTCATTTACTGATTCATATTTATTTAAACTACCCAAACCTATTTTCAGAGACTTACAAATGCAAAATGATTCATAAAAAAGACAGTTAAGTGTGAATCATGCATGGTATATGATGACATAACAGGCCAAGTTTATAACATTTATGAGTGTATGAGTGGGTTGTGTATTACCCTATATTATTGTGGCATCGCTATGGTAACATGGGACAGTCATTAGGGCTGCATGATATTAGAAACACATGCTACATGCTAAAACAGGAATAAACCAGGACCGTTTTATCTGGATGTAAAATTTTAAGAATTTGTTTGGATGCGAAAAAACATCTTGGATTGTTTAGGCTGAAGTTTTCCAGAAAAGAGAGTGCAGCGAGGCCTTGGAGCCCAGTGGGATCCAGGTTTTTGGTTGGTCAGCTCCTCTGCGCTGAGAGACGCCCACATCAACACCACAGATTAATCTGGACAAATAGCTTGAATCTACATCTCTCTGATTAATGAAGCTGGTCCGGTACAGCCCTATTTCTGATACGGCTGATTAAAAAGCCTTCACTTTTCTGTCCTTTTGGAGTTTAAGATAGATGCTTTTAAAACACAAGGCTGGGGCATTTTAATCCGGGCACAAATATTGTCCAAAGCAATTTTTGATTTATGGTCATCCTGAAGGAATATCTTTGTTGTATTATACTCAATATAAAAGCAGTCAAAGCAGTATTAAATAAGGTCATTTCATCTCTATCGCCCCCTTTAGGGTGACTCCAGTATACATCATAGGTTGCAAGTGACTCATTTAAAAGATTAAAAAATAAAGCCCCTATCTTGGGATCAAAATAAATCAGAATATGTAACGTCCATGACTCATTTTGGTCTTTACTAATTTAGACTTTCTTACTTCTTAAACTAAACACAGCTGCAGTTTTCACTTTAACATGAATAATTGAAGAAACATCAAACTCACTGAGCAGTAAAAAAAAAAAAAAAAAGAGAAGTGTGGGCATTAGAGAAGAATGAGCTGTATTGATTAGACATAAAGTAGCTTCTGAAAACTGATTAGTTTAGAAGAGACAATGCTGAGTCATGGGGTTGTCAAGCCATTGTGGGTAAAAACAGGTCAGGAGGCTGTGTATTAGAGCAATGGGCAGCTATTGGAACAAGTAGCAGTTCATATCAGCATTCATTTTTCAGATCCTTTGTCAATAGTTTGCTTTAATGCCAGTTTCCCCAACATAGGATTTCCCTTGTCCTTGTATTCTGTCTTAGTGTCTTGGTGTCCAGCTGCTAACAACCCAAATATCACTCCCGAGGACCGCTTTTGTCTTATCTTAATGGCTAGACGAGCTGAGGGTGACAGAAGCCATAGCAGGCGCCGTGTTATTTGGATGTCCTTTAGCCAGAGGGAAGGACAGGAAGATTAACAGAGACGTAGAAGGAGGAAGGACGACGTGAACGAGGAACATGATGCCGGCCAATTTCCAAACGAGCCAAGATGGACTTCAGGAAAAAATAGAACAGAGAGATGGAGCAATTATCAAAGACGGTCCATTTTCAAAACCATGGCTGCCAACCCTGTCCTACTGGCACTGGACTGAGAAAATAGCTAGATATTGTATTGATCATCTCATTTAGGCACAGTACATACAGTAAACCTAGGAGATAAACTCACGTAACCCAGCAATATGAAATTAAAAGTCAAAGTGTAAACAGAGCAGCCTGTAGCTAAATCTGAGCCTTAAAAACCCTTCTGAGCAATGCCCCTGGTGCAAATAGGGTTAACTGCTGTAGCGATACGTGCTGTTTGTCTTTCTCTGCCATCAGAAGGAGAAATAATACCAGAGAGTGAAGACAAGTCCCCAGTGGCCAGACTCAGGCTAATACTGCTGCCAAGAACTGAAAAGAAAGTAAAAGAAGAAAAAAAAAAAGACTACAGCCTCGAAAATCCTGATGGTTTTGAATCTTTTTGACAATGTCTGCCAGCGTGCTCCCATTTGCACTTAAATGTGTGGGTTGGTGTCATGTCGGGAGTGCTAAGACTACAGCAGAAAATCAACCAGAAAATGTACCAAAACCCTACAAATGACCTGTTTCACTAAAATAGTACCCTCCTAAGTCGAAAAAGACATTGCAACAAGAAGGTGCGTAAAATTAAATCAACGGAAAAGGAGAACGATGTCCCACTGTTGTACTTAATGATGGATAGTAAAACAGATTTGAGAAATGGCTGTTGCAAATATATGTTGAATGAGGTTGAAGCAGTAAACAAGACTCACATCAATGTTGTGCTCATTGACACAAAGGACATTGGCAACTCCCACTGGGGTGTATTGAGCTTTAAATGTCAATTTTCTCAGAGATTAATGTAAATTGCACATGACTGCTACGCACCCATGAGAGTATAGCTCAAGTACTGCTGTTTTAAATCTTCAAAATGAAACAAGACATACTTATCTCAGCATAGCAAGAGGCCAACAAACACTCCACAAACAGCTCAATTTATTTTAAAGAAGAAGGATGCTGATTTTATGAGTTGGTAAAATGACACAATGACTCTACCTGTCTCTATCTAGTGTTTAATTATCGCTTTACTACCATAGCCGTAATAATCTGCTGTCTCTGCTCCAAATCTAGTGCTGTGCTTATGTTGTCCATCTACCACAATGAGCTGTACACAGCTGCTGTTGCCCACAAGCGGGTGCCTTTCAATATGGCCACCAGAAGGACTGTTACATCACCTGAAAGCCTGCGCTGAGACAACCCTGACACAGACGAAGAGGCTGGTTCCAGGCCATTTACAGCAGCAGCGGCAACAACAGGCTCACACTGTACTCTCCTTCACGTCTTTACAGCCAGAAGAAAGCTCTTAGATGAGACAGGACTGTGCTCCCGGGACAGAAGCTGATGAACTCAGGCAGAGGCCAAAACAACACCGAAAGAGAAGCAGAGAGGAGCAGACAGGTGTGAAGCACCTGCGGCTGCTTCTGAATAAAAGCATGATGATGATAAGGAGTGCATCTTACACAGACCCGCTCCTTTACTTTACTGCTCTGGAGATCCTCGATGACCACAGGGATTTCATTCAACTGTGTGGATTTGTATATGCTACTGATGCTGAAGGAGCCCTTTAGAGTTCTGTGTTTACAATATTAAGTTTGGAAACATAACTTGTGGTGTTTTGTGAAAAAAGAGAAAAGATGCTGTACTAAAAATATTAAACTACATTGAATGCAAATATAGAATAATGTATTATAATATTTTATCTTATTGCTATCTTATGAAGTCCACTATACACATACAATCACCATTACAGTAAGGAATATAGTTCCCAGACACATTTTCTTTCAAATGAAACTCAAAAAAATGCAGCCATTAACAGTTTTCTTTTACATCCTTTGTCAAACCCCACATGGTTACTTATACGTTTCCTTGAGTTCCACATGATACTATAAAAGCCACTGGTTGTGTAGTGTTGATCAGGTGATTATGTAACAGCTGTGACAGAGCTGAGCTGCTACACTTCAACAGGCCACAGAACAGCGGCAGCGTTGTGGCTCCTGGCTCCGAACATTCAAGGTCACACATTAAGAGTGACTCATCAGATCAGCCTGAGCCCGGGCCCACCTCGCCTTCTGCGAGCCTCTGTGTGTTTTCTGTCAGCGAGCTTTATTTGTGCCACACAGCGCTACGGGCCAATCGCTCCCCGTCCCTGTGTTTCCCTTTGAGCTCATGGGCGTATCTTAATGAAATCTGACAGAGAGTTGTGACAATCAGCGAAGGAGCGTCCCACAGAGGTTAATAAGCTGCACACCGACAACGTGCCGCCCGGCGATACCCCTCTGTGCTTCGGTTCGCTAAATTTATATTTAGAGATTAAAAAATTGGGAATCCGTGGTACGTTTCTTCAATTCGCTTCGAGGGCCAATCACTGCAGACCGTCGCCTCCTCAAAAGAGCAACGGCGTGACATCACACCGGCTCACACTTCCTGTTTTCTGTGATTAATAGCAGACTGTCACTCGGCATTTCTACAAACCATTATTTACACCATTCTGAAACACAGAAATCCTCGGAGCTGCCTCGTTTTCATTCTGCACAATTATTAGACTGCCACCGATCAAAAGGGGAAAAGAGGTGACTGATAAAATGTTAAAAGATAAGGATATAAAAATGGTATTTATTATTTCATTTGTTCTAGTCAGGCCCATGCTGTTTAGCTCTGGACTGGACATTCAGAGCCTACATACAGCTAGATATAGCATAGAGTTAATCTGGGATATGGAGGATTTATTTGAGGGTGGGCTGTATGTAAAGAAATGTATCTAAGCTGCTGAAAACATTGCAATAACCAGAAACCATAATGACAGTCTTGATATGACCTGTTTACATTAATACTAACACATTTAATTCAGTGGCGTTAGTGATATTTATTACAACAATAGAAGAAAAATATTGAGTTTAAGATTTAGCAGTCAGTCATGTAATATTTATTTGCAGACTTTAATATCGCATCACAATTTTTGGTGCTATACAAGGACACACTTTTTTGTTATTCCATTGCATAATTAGGTCTGGTTGGTATAAGCTATTTCACGTTTAGCATCCTGTGTTGTTACACTTCAAATACACACTGATAATAGGAGCCAGGTTGAAAATTATGCTGGATTAGATTCACAAATATCAAAGTGAAACCTAAAACGTAAAAGATTCAGGAAACTCACAAATAGAAAAATCCTTAGAATACTACAGTATGTGCATTTTATTTACATGGAGAATATAAAACAAAGATTAGATGTGCTAAGTATGCAGTTGGGATTTGAATGAGCAGTATGAGCGTTAAAATCTCTATCAGTCGTATTGTAGTCCCCAGCCAGGAGTCATGTAGCTCTGACCATCTGCTCTCTAACCCTCGGCCCGGGCCAGCACGGATCACTGCCCTACCACCCCTGGATTATCCACTCACACACACACACACACACACACACACACACACACACACACACTAGCTTTAACGTGGAGTCCAACGGATGGCACAGTGCATTTGTTTGGGAGTTCTCGAGCAGTATTTTGAGCCAGAACAGGCATTAGGTGAAAGAGTCTGAGCCAAAGAAAGTCTATTTGTCTTAACGTCTGCAGATACTGAATCTAAAATCTGTCATTTTTCATTCCACATCAACCTGCTTTTTGTGCAGACATTAATTTTGAAGTAAAATGTAATAGGTTGTCTTCTTTTTCTTCTCTCTGTCAGTCTGAAAAGCCCCTGTTGTGGCATCTGTTTCTTTAAGCCCCTCCCACTAAGCCAGGTTTGCTCTGATTGGTTACGAGGCAAAGTGCTGTCATGTTGTGGTAAACTACAGCTTTCAACCTTAGTCAGATTTTGTCTCTGCAAAGTCTGTTGTGTTACGTATCTACCTCACTTTGTGGCAGAAAGCAGAAAGAGAAAAAACTGCTATGTCAGACTGTAGCCTTGGGGTTTGCATTAGTAATGGGAGAAGAACAGATCAGTAGGTTTAGCTCGACGGTAAAACTAATTTATACTCTCTATAAAGAGCATTTAGATTGGGTAAAAATGGTGCAACCGTTACTGGGATGAAGGCCTAATTAAATATTAAAGGAAAACTGCTTGTGTCCAAAGGAAGTCAAATGCAAACTTCAAATGTCTCCAATCAGATGAAGAAAATGCACTCAATTAAAGAAATCCTCAGTGAGACGTTTCCAATATTGATTAAATGTGGTTAGATTGAGCTGAATAATATCGAAAAAGTAGGATTAAGGTTGTTGTCAGTTTGCAAATGGATATTTTTGTACTTTTCCTGACCTTACACCTTTTTGCATAAGCTGCCTACACCGCAATACATTTTCAATGGATGACAGGGGCATTATTGTGAGAATTCTGCAAAAACAAGATGCTACTGACTATATGTGTGTGTTGCCAGTGAGTGGGTAGAGAACATTAGCTAGTAGCCTATTTGTACGAGCATGTAGGCTACACTGGCTAAAGACTATAAGCTACAAATCCCTGGATGCCTGGGACTGAACTCAATGTGGAGGGACCAGAGGTATGCATGGATTATTTTAGGACCTGTGCTTCCTCATCAAAGACTGTTGAACTGAGATCTGCCTGACAAGGTTAGCGTACAAATTGCTAAAGCTGCAAAACCTAGAGTAAACTGTAAGTTCCCTTTATAAAAAACAGCATCTATACTCTGACTTCATAAGACTTTTTGTAGCACTGTTGCTGACTAAACCTGCAAAACCTTCATCAACCATCGATCAGTTCTTGACACTTTGAGCTATGAGAACTAGGTTATAGCAGTCCACTATGGCCTTGATCCAGAGACACACAGCTCTATTTCTGCTTCACTCCAACATTAAGGTCAGTCAGGCTTCACTGATTAAACACACATCATCCATGCATTCACCCTAGGGTATAAGTAATGCACTAGTTATAAAGCCTTCAACCCTGACTCATAGGAAAAGAAGCTCCTCTCCTTATGCTACTGGCCTGAATTACAATTTATATTAAACTTGTTGACATAGCAGCAAACCCGGTGTTGCCTCCTTCTTGACAGAAACACTACAATAAAAGGAAAACTCAGAAATGCTGCTATGGCACAAAATAAATAAAGAATGAAGTGATGGCAGTGAAATCCCAGAGCCCGCACTACACAAAGCAGCTTTGTGGGATTAAAAATTACTGCAAGACGTCTTAAATAACAGTGACAGCCAACAAGTCACGCGTCACAAATCATGAAATTTTATACCACAGAGGAATTGTAATCAATGACGGTCTTACTGACTGGGCGTGAAATCCCTGCAAACATTAAAGGCACAGATATAGGTGCTCTCTCAATGAACTAAAGTGCAAAAGGAAGCAGAAAAGAGGTAAGGTGTAATCAAATTTTAATGTTTCCACACTTCTCTTATTAAACATGTCATTTTGTTTTGGAGGTAAAAAACAGTAGGTTTACACATTTTTACTTCCAAAAACCCCAGAAATCTATTATCAGCAATAAATGGTCCACTTTTCCATTGACTGCTTCGTTATTTTGTTTTTGGCCAATAGTGATGTTAGCAAATTAAAATTCTCATACCACATTTAATTGGGCTAAAGCTATTTGTAAATGAAATTCTGTGGGAAACAATATACTTTTGATGCTGGTACTTTTACATCTAAAATATTTTTTTCAAACAATCATGAACTGCTTTGAAATACATTTAGCTATTGGCCATTCAGCTCACCATAATAAAGTGTATACTCAAGGCCAGTCATGGTCCTGGGACGGGTCTTAAGATTTGTCTCAGATTCAAACAAATCTTTTTCCAGCAATCTCAGGATTTGTATCAAGACCAGCCAAGACCACTACTAGCTTGTCTGGCCACATCAGCAATGTGATTAAATCATTTTTATTAGATTTCTTCTATCCCAGGCTCCTTAACACTAAACTTGGTCTAAAACTGGACTTGTACTGTTTGTAATTTAGTGTTTCCTACCATCTCTTTCAGTGTGTCATATTGGTCTCACCCTGCTTTAGTCTTGGTCTGAATCGACTTACTTCTGAATCTTGTCTTAATGCACTTTGATTTCAGTCATAACTCGGTCTAAGTCAGTTTGGTCTTGATTAGAAACACTCAGTTCATCTTGTGTCATCCCGTGTTACTTATCTATCTCACCATGTAACAAGCCGTGTGACTGAACTGAACTTCCAGCGGGCCATTTCTCAATCTTCAATCAAAAGCTCATCAACAAGCACCTCACTCACGGAAGACCAGAGGCACACAGAAGTAACTTCACAATCTAAAATAGATAGAAGTGCTTGTGATTAAAATATGCAGCCAGACGGCACTACATGACACTCTGTTATAAGGCCTGGAAAATGACTCGATGAAATATTCAGGCGTCGTGTGTGAAGTGGTCCTCAGATGATGAAGACGGGCCTCGTTCAGACTGAGACGTGTCGTAGAGCGGCCCCTCAGACCGGTGCAGGTTCATATTTATTTCGAGCGCGTGGCCCACTCGTAGAGATCAGCGGTCGGAGTGAGCAGATGGTCCAAACGCTACCGGCCCACTCCCCGCTTTGTTGTGGCCTGATCCGATGTGGCACAGGAAGCACAGGGCTCAGATGTGTCGCCTGGGGAATTATGGGACGCAATGTGACATAACACTGGTCGACATTGTTTCGATGGAAATACAAGGCCGAGATAGTCGTGCATTTATCCCAATAAAGGACAACAGATCATAAGGTAAATACAGCCATGTAGTACTAGTAGCCATAAAAGCTCACTCGGGGCACCTTGGTGGCTCACCCGGTAGAGTACATACTGTATACTCAGGAGAGCCATGTTCTGCTTGTGTCATTTGCCCAGTGTCATTCTCCTCTCTCTCAGGCCTAAAAGCATCTTCACAAAAAAAAAAGAAACTCGTTTAATTAGATTTGCAAACCATCCTAGTCTGTACATCAAGAGCACTTTCATACAACAGACAGAAAAAGACACACTTGTAATATTGCATTTATGATTGGCCTATGAAAAAACTCATTTGAAAGGCACCATCTATAGTTACATGGACCTAAAATATTTAAAATGCAAAATAGCAGAGATGGATCATTAATATTGAAAGCACAGAAATTAGGTCAACAACGTTTTGAAAAGTGCAAAATGTTCCACTTTCAGAGAGGTTTGTGTCATTAAGTCACTGTTAATGAACAACCTCGTCAAAACAGTCTTTATCAAATACTAGGAGTAGCATTTTCTGCAACTGTAAATACATCCAGCAATTCACATTCATGTTATTAGCCAAAAAAAAGACAATGTATAAGAATTATAAAGGACTTCTAAAATGAAATCTAAGAGAGAAAGCAATGATGTTCTTAGTAAAGTGACTATTTTGTCACGGGCATGGCTTTAATAGTGCACCAGAATTGTCAGATGCTATTTTAATGGGACCTTATGGTAAGAAAAAGCTGAATAAGTCCTTGGTCTGAAGAAACACTGATGCAAGAAAGATGAACTTCAATGGCTAAGATTTCATACAGTAGCCTCTGGGATACAGTTATAGTGTGCAGTCAACAATTAAGCATATAAAGCTTCACGAGAATGTACAAACAAGCATTTTTAAGAGTCCATAGAGCACTAAGGCCAAAGCTGATTTATGCTTTCTCCTGCTTCCATCCATCACTGAACCCAAATCCCATGAAAACGCTCAGTCACAAACCCACAGCCAACTGGAGGTGTCAAACCTTTCAGCAGCAGCTTCAAAAACCCACCTGGAAACGTGTGTGTGTGGTATCACTAGACCACCACCTTGATGATAATGACAGAGCGGAGCCAGAAACACGCTTTGACCCTCAGTGAATGTTCAAAACCTGTCATTTTGGCAAGAGACAGATGAAAGCACAGATCCTCGGGGCACGAACCATTTCAAACGCCCTTGAACACACAGGTTTTATCTTCAACGTAGAGCCACCCTATATTCATCTGCGCCTAAACAAACCCAATGATCAACACTAATGATTAAATATTAGCAACACAATGCACACAGTTTAAAGGAACAACACTGGAACATGCTGTACATAAATATTTAAGCAAAAAAAAAAAAAGGCATCAAACGAAGCAGGCATTTTAGATTCTACACACATTCCTTCCTCGGGCATAAAGCAGGGGAATTCAAAGCAGGGCATAACATAACATCTAATAAATAACCAAATAGCAGAGCTTAAAGGGAATCCACATACTCATATCCGTTCTAATTTCGAACCTTGTCATTAGAAGCAATCAAAGTTTAGAGTTTTATTTAGCAGCATGATTATGTATCAGGCCTCTTAGCAACATTAACGTAGACAAATAAAGCAGGATGCCAGCTCTGTATGAGATTAATGGCAGATCTGATTAATGTAGTAGTTAATGATCCTCTATAGATGCTGCAGCTCATACCTCTCCATGCATGTCCAGCAAGAATTTGTGTTGAAAATATTGACTACTTCGGGATTATTTTGCCTTTGAATTTTACATAGTTCATGTTTGTAGAGGACATGAGCATTACTGGGTGACTCTGAAAGCTTTTTATGAAGTATTATTGTGAAGCAAGCTGTAAAAATAGGCATTAAGACAAAAATAAGTCTTTGCCAATTAGCTTAATCTAAACAAGAGGTAAACAGGACACTGAGTCAGCTATTTTGATTAAAACATGGCTTGGATCTTACAAGACAGCAGAACTTTCTAGACAATTAAGATTTTGCCAGTTACTACAATATAAAACAAACAAGTAGCAGAAGGATTTAGTGAAATATTTAGTCTAAAACAAATTAGTCTGAACGCTATAAGACAGCCGAATGTTTAAGAGGGGGATGCACATTTACAAAGTAGCTATAAATGCATTTATACAAGTAAGAAATGTAGAGTTATTGTAAAATAGTCATAAATCCTAATGGGGTTTGGTGCTTGGTAGAAACTAGAGCTTTTGCAAGTTAGCTCAACCAAAAGGGAGAACTTTAAGTGATTTACTTGAGTCTAAGTGAGAAATGTGAAGCTAAAAATGCAAGAAAAATAGTCTTAAATCCTTCTGTGGTTCGGTTCTGTGTCAAACTGAGGCTGTGAGACCGGGGCTCAAACGCAGCATTACCTTAGTCAGCTGTGCTATTTTCTTGCTCATCTTCAAGTGCAGGTCTTGGGTATATTCCATGGTGATGCCGGACTGGAAGGACAAGGTGGACGTCGAGGTTGAAGTGAATTTCCCTTGACCGGCCGGACCGTAGTACTGCTGCTGCCAACCGGAGCCAGTCGCCATCTTCACACCGATGCTTCAGATTCAGAGTCGAGATCCGAGCTGATGTCAAAGTGGACAGCGCTAAAGAGGAGCTGGAGCTGGGACACTGGCAGATTCTGAGCTTTAACAGGAAAAAAAATATCCCAAGCCTTTTTAGCTAAGAAATTGATTAAATAGCTTCATTTTGGTGTCTGTATTAGCTGTTTTTTAAGCTCCGGAGACGTTATCTAGTCGTAGCATCTTGCCCGGGCTGAATGTGTTGGTATTTGCGGTGTCGAAGCGGTGCTCGTCGGCTGTCACCTGCCGCTGGCGTGGAGCCCTTTCGGCCAGCTGCTTCGTCTCCTCTCGGTCACCTTCACAGCGGAACGTCTCAGTGTTGAAGGGTGGACTGTGGTCGTTTCATACCGGCAGTGTTAGCGGGGAGCCTGTAGAGATTAGAGAGAAATGAGAAAGGCGTGTGGAGGGAGGACGGGCTGTGCTGCTGCTGCTCTCGTGTTGCCATGGATCACCTCAACAGTTTATGCTGCATTCACGAAGGATGGGACCCGCGCGCGTTTACGGCCCGTCGGACGAATCACAACCAGGGAAGGGCCCGCACGTGATTACTGGGAGCAACGTGAGGGAGCAGACGGTGAAAGCCAGGTGCTGCGTTTGAAGGCCGGGCGAGGGCTCGTTAAAGCACAGTTTACACCTGAAGTAGCGCGTTAAGGTTAATAAACGAGGAAAATGGAGCATGAATCTTGTCTGCAAAAAAAAAAAAAGTCTAATAGTGTTTATGGCTATACCAGGGGTTATCAACTAAATTTGCTTAAGGGCCAGTCTGTTATTTCACAGGTGCTGAGGGGAGCCAGACTTTCAAACTAAAATATATACTTACTTACTTACTTACTTACTAACTTACTTACTTACTTAATTAAATAAGTAAATACCTTGACTTTTTCTTATTATTTTATTTGATTTCTTCATGGTTAAATATATTTTCTTGTTTTACTTTTTTGAATGAAAACTTTGTTATATTATTGGAAGATGAAAAAAATAAGCCTGGATAAACTGGGCCTGGTTCAAGGCTCAAATAGAGTGTTTTGACTGGATAAAAAGCTCCACAGATTTTGCTCTGAACTATTTTAGCCTGTGTTTCTTTTATCTCTGTCTTATTTATGAGAACTCAATGCCCAATGGCGTAGGCAAAGCTTCTCCAACTGCTCATTGATTAGCAGATGTAAATTTCTGTACAGAAGATCAAAAGTAGTCATTACAGCTGTTTTGAGGCAAAGTCACACCAAATATTAATTTTCACTTTGCATTTTTAAAAAATCCCTAGACTTTGTAGTTTACTTTACTTTTTACATCCACACCTGCCTAAAACTTGAGCACTGTACTGTATGTGTAAGAGCTATAAATGTGTGTGTGTAATGTATATGTTGTTTGTTTGTAGTTGTTATACTAATAGAGAGAATGGGTACACATAAGAACACTTGAATACCTTAGTGTTTTGGGCCTATGGACTTATGCACATGAAGAAAAATCTGTATTTTCCACTCCATGTGGGTATAGGTTGAGGTGGCCCAGTATATGTCTGTCTCAGTGATAACGCATGTGATAACTTGTTTGAGCACTGACTCTGACCTTGTGCCTGTGGACAAGCACATATTAAGCAAAAGCAACATTATTCGATAAGAAAACACATCCAACATTATTATGTGGTTTGAAACCTATGCATGTTTTCACATTTAGAGGCTGATGTTAATAAGGACTATCCCAAGGGGCAGGTCATTTCAAGTACACAGATTTTCATTGGACTTGAGTAGGCCTTGTGTTTTACTGACGTCACTTCATCCATCAAAACCTAACTGAAGGGAAATTAAACATTCATGCTGAATGTAATGGCAGCTTCAGGCAGTACCTCATATAGTCATAATCACGAGGATGATGCATAACGGCTGGTTTAAATTTGCATCAAAGTGGATTTGAAAACACTGGAGGGATGATGGGCACGGCTTGTAGTAGTAATCTCAAATGAAACAGTTAGTTGGTGTTCTGCTCTTGGTGCTTGTGAAATGTGTGCCTCCTGGTGCACCACTGTATATTTTAACACCTGAATGACAACTATATTGACCAAGCAAGGCTGGTGTGCACACTCCTGGGGGTTTTGAGAGTTTAAAGCTGAGTCTATGACAAATCTTGGCAAAACTTAAGCAATGGAGCTGGAGAAGTATCTCCCAATAATTGAATGGAGCAGAGTGACGCTTTGCATATTCTGCAGTCTATGGTTTGAATTCACTTCTTAAGGAAATGTATTAATAACCTTAATTTGCTTGACAGCTAATAAACACACCACAAAACACCCAAAAGAAAGTGCTTGCAACTTACTATTAAAATTGACTGAGAATAAGAAATAGAGCCATTCACTGATGTCTTTGAGGAGCCTGAACAGTCCTATAGGCAAGCATACATATATACATTATAATCAATGTTGTTCACTCGCACTGAAAGTCAATAGAAGTGGATGAATCTGTGTCTCGTCTTGTTGCAGGTTAATAACTGCTCACACCTTTAGGGCAGTGAGGCCTCAGTGATTCTTCTCAATCAAAAACAACACACGCAGAGATGTTTGAGGCAATGTTTACAGGAGAAGTCAATGGTACCTATTTATAAAGAGAATCTAACAAGAGTTTAGACAAGAGAGAGCCTCGAGGTCCATCAATGAAGGGATTAGAAACTCCCAGGTGCTGAATATATGCAAAACAGAGTGTACGGTTATCACACGGGCTCAGTGGTGGGTTTATGCACAGATAGCACTCGAAGGGGCAAAGGGCATCAAAGCTCAGACAAATCCATTTCATCTAAAATCAGTAAAATGTTTAGAGGCTTAGGCTGTGAACAAAATCAAACAATGAGAAAATGCATTGTTGCGCCGTGTCAGTACAGTTTGATCCAGAGTTACATCGATGCTGCTTTTTGGGAATTTCAGCCTTTACTTACTAAAGCTATTATCATCTGCTGGTGGTGTATACCTTAGGAGCCAGTGGTGGCACCCTTTCCTTTGGCTCACTGTCAGGTTGTTTTTTTGTCAAACTAGAGCTGTCAATCTTCACATATGCACATACAAAATGCATACCAAAGTCCTGCCTAAGCAGCACATGGACCATATTTATGTCCATTTTCTCACCATAAAGCACCATAAACAATCTTGGACCTAGATTTTCTACGTGATCTCCTACATTCTGCCTTTAGTGTTTAAAGCTAACCAACATGCCCAGTAGCCCACACGTCCAAGGTTAATGCATAGATGATCAAACAACACAAAGTTGAGTTGTTGTCTCCAAACTGAGGCTATTTCAGCAAGACGAGGGTCTATTTCAGTTACCGCCGACCCTCGGGAGACCACTTTACTTTGGCGAGATGTGTATGTCATCGAGGCAGACGGCAGGGGAATGCTTATTCCTCTGTCTCCATAAAAATCAATAAAACTAAAATACACTCAAAGGGAGCAGCGTCTTCTCTTTTTCAACAAATTGGGTTGTCTCCTCGCTTTAAAAACAACGGAGGCACATCAGCTCTGTGTCCTTTCATAAATTAAATACTGTCCCAAGATGAGAAAGGCTCATTACGGCATCTGATCACGTCCCATCAGTCAGGAGTGACTTGGCTGAAAGTCAGAGGTGGGAGGAGTAGTCAACATCTATACTAAAGCACAGTGAATTATATATAATATTCAAAAAGACGTAAAAGTATGCCATAACAACACTAAGTACAAGTTACATTGATTTAGCAAAACACAAGAGCTTCTGTGATACTATTGTCATTGTTATTAAGAAGAAAACAATGGGATAACATCAGAACATTATCATTCACATGGCATAAGAAGAGAAAACAAACAATATTGCAACCCCAAAATCGTTATGACATACCACATACTGCTGGCTTATCTCTAAATTGCCAGATTACACACAAAGCCTTGATTGTAATGATTTGCAAACAAAGCATTTCCTCGTTTAACCTGCCCCTCGCTAACGTAATGGAGTGGGGCATGCTAGCTCAGCCTCATAGCTCAATGATTGTGGGATCAGCCCTTTAATCGCTCTATGACACAGCAAAGAAAGGATAATGAAGATATATGATGTATTTGCCAGTGGCGTGCACACTGGGCCATCGAGTATTTGTATTTCTGACACACATTAACAATGACGCGTCGCTCTGCAGCTTGAGAGAAAAGTGAAAATAAAAGAGCCGTGGGAATATGGATTGCATCTGGTGCAGCCAAATGATGGACTACTTTCTATTGTTCTTCATTGTGTACGGGGGATTGATGCAGCGACTTGTTCATCACCATCTGTGTTGCTATTTATAGTGCTTTAAAATGGAGGCTTCTCTTTTCAAGCTGAATAATTGGAATATTTTACAGGCGTGCTGGGGGAATACAGGCTACCACAATCCAATTAGGAAAGCCTGGTGGCTCACCCAAAAAGTAATAAAGTTGACAACATAATAACCACAACAATCTAATCTCTGCTCACTGCAGGACAAAGTGAGCAGTGTTAAGACTACAGGGCAAACTGACAAATTGAAACATCATGGTGTAATTTTGCACAGGGTTATTTTTGAACTGGTTTTAGAAAGGAAGCACAAAACGGGATAATTCAAATGGTACACGTCAGATCAATGCAGCACCTCAGGTACAAACTGTTTAAAAGTGGCTATGACATGATACAGCTGTACTGAAAACTGAAAGACTTTAGTGAACCAAAGACTACAGAAGAAGTGGACAATGAAAGCTCATGAGTAAGTGAGGGCTGGCTCCAAGAAGAAAACTAAATAAAATATGTATTTCATTCTGGAGGCCCAACTGTAAATTATTCTACAGTAAAATTTAAATGTATTTTTACAGGCCTGTTACATTATCCTGTGACTGAATGGCATGTTTGAAAGCTAACACACTTCATCATCAGCGGAACATAAATATGTTTAAACTATGGAAATTCTCTTTTAATGAGAGAATTATAGAGAATGTAGGACCAACAATCATCCTTGCATTTGTTTAGACACCAAAGACCAAGAGAGAAAACAAAGAAAATAGAAATCCTTGGAGGTTACAGCCAGAAACAGCAAAAAGTGTTCAAACACTACACACAAGATTTTAGCTCCCATACGTTCAAACAGGAAATAGGCAATAGTGGAGCAGGTAATTCTCCAGTGAATGGCCTGGAAACATTTGAAAATGGGGAGAAGTTAGTGTTTTGCTGAGATTGAACCAAACATGACTGTTGTTGTAATGCTGGCGGCGTTGGAGAAACCCAGTATCAGAGAAATGCTTTCAGGGATTAACTGTCAACTGTGGATGTTGGTGCACAAATGAAAAATGTCCTGAGCTCTGGGCTGAGCAGAAAACATGCCACTCCAATGATATTTATCACAAGGAGCAGAGAATCAAGTCAAGCTTAGTGTTAGAGGTAAAGCTTACCACTGTCTATGGATCATATACTATCCAATTTGTTTAATCATATTTGTTTGAATCAAGCACCTATTTTTGTTTTATGGACAGCTGTACTTTACTTTTTTTACTCAGCCACAGTGACAGTGGCACTGATTACAATTACATGCCTCAGACAGTTTCATTTAGATCATATTCTTCTACTGGTGTACTTCTTTGCTTTCTACTTTATTCTAAAGTGTGTACGTGAGAATAGCTCCCCAACAACATTGTTATTCATCTACAGTCAAATATTGGAACAAAACATTGCCATAGCTGTTATTTATTTATTTTCCAAATATGTCACGTTGTCTGCACAGTCAAGTTAACACCTCTTGAAAGTGAAAAGTGTAAATCAGTGCATGCAAGGTACTGCTCTGCATTTTAAGATACTTTTCCAGTGTGCATGCTCCCAAAATACATATGAGCACAAGTGTAGTGGCAATGATCAGTGATGTCTTACAGATTTACATTATTGCTTTCACAGAATAGGGTTAGAGGCAGTGTGGTAATGAGCATAATGTAAGACAACAACACCTTTTTAAAATGCTATTGTAATTGTTCCTGTGTTGACTAATTGGGAGCAGTAGGACTTAGCCTCACCTTTTGTTCTCGCGCTACGGTGTCCCGGAGGAGCTGCACTGACAGGTCCCTCGGTCGCTGCGAATACAAAACAGTATGCATATGTATGAATATGTTGAGGGCTTCAGCAGGTAGAACAGGTGTGTGTGTGTGTGAATGGAGATGGATTCAGAGGCTGTGTGTTTCCACTATCCCCTCGTGTCCTTACACCGAGCGCTTCAACGCACATCTATACAGTTTCCATGAATACGGTTAGAGAGTGGCATTTATACATTATTTACAGATTCAAGTGCTGCCTGGAGAGAGTTAAGACAGATAGCAAAGAAGCTTGTAATGTTTCTAATTTTTTCCTTAAGTTTTAATGTTTACCAATTGCCAGCGCCGATGAACTTTTGATAAGCATTAGCATTAGCTTCCAGAAATTAGCATGTAGCCTACCAGCTAACTCAAACTCAAAGATATAGTTTTTATATTTTCAAAGTATCCGCAAAAGTAAACTGCACATTTGGAATTACTGCGAGAAATATATTGTTTTCAATTTATAGGGAGTCATTATGCGACAAACCGTGACTTTCTCTTACCTGTAAAAATGGCTGACTTTTTACGTTTGGATTCATT
This sequence comes from Rhyacichthys aspro, assembly GCA_036850595.1. Taxonomy (NCBI): domain Eukaryota; kingdom Metazoa; phylum Chordata; class Actinopteri; order Gobiiformes; family Rhyacichthyidae; genus Rhyacichthys; species Rhyacichthys aspro. Next base: position 7,017,585 of record CM072170.1, on the reverse strand, counting down.
TCTCACATGCAAAGAATCGAGGCGTTCATTTGACACAAACTGTAGCATTTATACATTATTCAGGCTTTAAACTGTCGTGTGCAGTGATTTAACATGCAACAACAAGCTGCATGCTATTTAAACTAGTATCATTTCATGTATGATGTGATCAAATCAAAGCAAATTTGATAGTAATTTCAGTGACTAAATCCTAAATCTTTTAATACTTACAGATGAAGGCCTGTGAAGAAGCCGATGGATGGTCAGAGTCAAGAACAACTGGTTAATATTCCTTCTCCAGAGCTGTGTCCTGGGACGAGGATGAACAAGCTGGAGGTAGAGCCAAAGGCGGGACCAGGACCAGAACCAAGACCAGGACCAGGACCACCTGAAGACTGAGCTGAACACAGCTGAGTCAGAGCCAGAAGTTGTGGCCAATGCAGCATCAACAATAAATGAGGCACAGACAGGTTTAAAGTCACATTATGGATGCACCGTAGAGAGCTATTTACAGTGTGATGATGACTATGGAGCAGCCTGTAATGTGTTTTTATAGCAAATTGAAAAAAACTGTTTTCTTAAAGGTTCTCTGTGAATTTAGGCATTATATTTAGCCTTAGATTAAAAAATGTACATATCATTTGGATTTTGATTCATCGTTATAACCCTATAGTTGAGTTACGGTTTAATTAGTATGCTGTTATATTACTTTGCATGTATTTTGCACCTATCTACTCCACCACACATAAACCAGAGCAGTTATGGAGATTGGTAGTGATATAATACAACTACAAGCTATTATACAACTCTTTGTACTCCCTTTATACCTAAGAACAAAAATACAACATACACGCTTCTGATGAGTCCTTGCTTCTCTTTAAATAAAAAAATATGGACAGGATACCAGAAAATGTACTCTGTTTGTAATAAGGAGGATTAAAATACCCATGCTACTAGGTGAACACTCTACAGCTATTTTACCCTTATCCTGTAGTCAATGCCTGCACATATAAAGCAGATATAATAAATCGTATCTGTGTTCTTTCCAATTACTTCTTATTACAGTTCCACTTACATGTAGTATATTACCTTTTACTGTAAGGGACATAATCAGTTTTATAATCTTCCAGAGTCCTACTGTATACACCAGAGCAAATAATGAGAGTTACGTAACCAATAAGCTCTGAATGGTTCATAATCTAGAGCCACATGTCGTCGAGAGATGAACAGGCTCAAAAGGAGGGCTTTACAATGGATGAAAAACTGAAGTCTACATTATTGATTTAAAAGCCGACGAGAGAATATAAAGACTTTCTCTCCCATGTCTGAAATGGTTTTCATATAGAGATAGAAACATTTGTATTTGGACCACAGAATATTGCCTGTCATTGCTTTGTTTTTGTAGCTGGAGATAGTTTCATTAAAGTCCTGTCACAGTCAGACAAACTTTGATGGGTTTGTATTTGGTGGAAATGATGAAGCTGCTCCGGGACAGGGCTGCAGGCATCGGCGTGAGGATTCAGTTCGAAGCTGGTAAAAGCGGGGTTATTTGTGGCTTACAAGAAGCAATCTTTTGTATTGTTTTGCATTTACCGTGTATTGTTTTCCAGTCCTGTGGGTCCAAAATATGAGACAAAAGCAGAACGACAAAAAACAATCCTGCTTTACATATTTCAGTGGTGCTGGGAAGTTGCTGCGCTTGCTGTAAACACCACAGTGGCTCTTTTGTCTCTGCTCAAAAGTCGATGGAGAAAAGCTGCAGAAGGAGGAGCCCTTCAGGGAGGCTCGGCCTGAAGGATGAGCACATTAAGGATTGAAAAGTTACCAGGCTGGAAAAAGAGAAAACAGAGAGCCAGAGGAATGGACCTGTCCTTGATCAGCTCCCAAAAGAGTAATACAGATCAGTGTGAAGTCTGACACAGTGGGAGGTGTCACCTTCAAAGAGTAGAGCGAAATTAAGACTACACTAGGTTTAGGTTAAGGCTGGAGCTTCATTAAAACTGTGAAGCTAAGGTAAAATAGAGTCTGCCATTGAATCCTTCTATTGTATCTCTATTTCATATATTTTCCTGTAATATGTAATATGCAACCCATTCAAATATTACAAAATTGTACTGAGATTGTATTTTCTTCAACGTGGGAATAGCAATTGTTAAGATTTAGTCCAGCACTGCGCTCTCTGCTGCAATATCCTCAGGCCATTTTTATCTTATTCAGCATTATTCAAGCGTCAGTGAAAGATGTAGAGGAAAATCCGTGTGGAAAACAACAGGGAAACGAGAAACCAAAAAATGGAACCAGCAAATTAAATTGTAACTTAATATGATTTCAAAACGCTACCCCACTTTATCATCAAAAGCTTCTGTCCTGAGCTTTACATCTGTCACTCATGCGTCTGTCATCCACTCGATTGATGGGACGTATTTTCCTCTGGAGCATTGTGTAAAATAACTCCAGAGTGTGCCCTACAGGCTGTGATCTGACTAAAGCCTGTCACATTAACTCACTCTGACACTGACGGCCGCATTAACAACGTGTCCCACACAAACATTATGTTGTTCGTTAAACAGCGGTTAGACACTGAGTCGACGAGTCATTACGAGACTGGAGCAAACACTGGAGGTGAGTGGATGGTAAACTGTGGGCCTTTAGTTCGGGCAGGTTTACAGGATGGAGTAAAATACTGACGCATGCTTATAATACAATGGCTGTGTCCAAAAACAACACTTTATAATCATAATATAGTGTGCTGTATAGTGATTATGCCATTTTATAGTGGTGTCTGAATGTCTAATGGGCTCAAAGTTTCACACAATGCATTTTAAATTCAAAGGGTGGTCACTAAATGGACTAAATAGGGTTTTGGACAGTTCTTGAGTAATTTGACTGGACAAACCTCAGGACTTTACATGTATTACTCCGCTGCACAGGTATTCTCCATTAATGACTAATTAGGCTGTGGAGAGTGAATCAGTTTTTTGGGTTTTTTTTGCATTTTGGTTTTTAATTTTTCAAGTCATACAAAGTGCAAAAACTTTAACGTAAAAAAACAAAAAAGATGTGCTTTAATGGTAAAGTACTTTGATTGATACGCTGTTTCAAATGTTACTTAAAACAATGGGCCCAAAATGTTAAAATTAGTAATAGTGTTTTTTGGTTCAGTTGCCATGGAGACACCATTTATTGGCTCAATCAAAAGTGAAAGAAACAGGGCTCAGAGTTAATCAATGCTTTGTAAATAACCAGAAACACAAATATATTATCCAAGTTTCCTTGTTTTTGTCATTTTTAGACATTATTCGAGAGAGTCAGTGAAGATAAAACGGAAAAAAAGGGCGAGAAAAAGGGAAACAACACCCAGCAATTAAACCCAACCCAATCTTTGTCAATTCTGGTGATGTTTTAGGAATACTATAATAGAAAATGCTGTGATTTAATCTGAAATCTGTAGTCTTAGGTTCTAATGTGGACAATCATAGCATGAGCTTGCTGCTGCAGACTCCTCTCTCACATGTTCACATAATTCATACAGGCTTAGGCTCTTTTGTTTGACGTTTCCATAGCAACAGGAGATGAAAAACGCAGGAAGATTGGGTGTTGGCTCAAAGCAGACGTCACACGAAACACACACGTCAATGATGAAGACCATTTCTGAACCACTTCTACTGGATTTGTGTCTCATTATGTCGTTGAGAAAATGAATATGAATGGTTCTGAATTTTCATATTCACAGACAGAGTAAAAGGTCTGAGCCAAGAGTCGAACCCAGGCCACGTGTGTTTTTGCTCTGTTAGTATTACAGCTATTATATCCTGTAAAGTCATAATAGCCTAATACAAACTGTTTATTGTTCATTAAGATGGAAAAAAAAAACTTAAACAATGCTAAAAATACAATTGAAATGGCTGTAATATTGAAGGCAGATAGATTTAAACTCTTTATGATCTCCTGGTGCCCTCTGGTGGTTCTCACTGGTACAGCACTAGTGACTGAAAATTCACCAACGTTAAGGATGAACTATGGAAATTTAAAGGCATTTGTTTAAGTAACACTGTGCCCCATCATCACCATTAAGTGCTTTTCAGTGAATAAAAGTGAAATCTGAGTTTTGACTGAACTGCAACTACCAGGCTTTGTTGTGTATTTAAAGTGATTTTCATTGTGTGCAGATAAGGGACAAGCACTCCAGTGACGTTCTAGCTACAAAAATGTAATTGATTTAAACCTCTACCTCTGTTAATAGAAGGAGAAAGAAATCCCCAAGAATAACGATATAACTAACTAAGTTAAGATATGGACAGTTATTAAAAGCTGCAAATTATCCCAGAGAAAGAAATATGTGAATATATGAAAAAAGCTTTGTTTTGAAATCAAATTGTGAAGAATTAACAGTGAAACTTATGTCTGTGGTGACTGAAAAGGATAGTTTGGGGAAACAACCACCACAAAACATTGTCTATTTAAATGTGTTGTCCATAGAAAATATTTTTCCAAATATGTTGTTTAAATAATGTCCTAAATTTTGGTTTAGACACAGGTCACACTGATGAGCTTGTTTAGGGGAATGGTAGTTTCTTGAGTTTCACAATTAAACAACTGAATAAAAAAAGTCATGCACATACCTTGTATTTAACACACACTGGTAGTTTTTGAAGTTTCAGAAGCCCTGTGCTGTGTTATCTATAGATGCTGTTACCCCCTCTAAAACCAAAAAACATTGGAGTATTCCTAAAACACAGTCCCTCCAAAGGATTTTGCAGAGGTAGTGATGACAAACACTACACAAAAGTGTTGTCATATCGCCCCCTGCTGTGTTCTTTGTGAATCACTATCAGCACATTATGTACACAAAGGCCTAAATTCAAATGACTGTACAAATACAAAACCACTGCCTCTGATTTCAACAACTATGCCTGTAATCTACTACTACTACTACTACTACTACTACTACTACTACTACTACTACTACTACTACTACTACTACGACTACTACTACACTTAAATGTACACTGTGCAAAATTTTGACACAACTTAGATTGAACACATTGGAACCAATTACATAGAGAAGAGACTTAGTATGTTGTGTTTGATTTTGAAAGAGATGTCATAAGTTTATAACATATGTATAGTTTTGGAGTTTGTGTGTAAAGTTTAAAAATGAAAAACTTAAATAGTAGTGTTGCCCTGATAGTACTCACCTGCTGAAGCCAAAATAACAGATACTGACAGAAAGTCTGACCAACTCCAAAATAAATCCAGAGAACACACTTATTAAAAGCCTTTTATTCACAATAGAAGTGTAACAAATATAGTTTATTAAAAAGTCTGCTGCTCATTAATATCATTTGAATCCATAAGCTCAGATTTATAGAAATGTAGAGCGGCTTATCTGCCCCAATGGAATATTTACAGTTCTCTCTATTAATAATAATAATAATAATAATAATTATATTAATATCAACACAACAAAATTATTTCCCACAAATTAAAATATTGCATATAAACAAAGTAAACTATGTGCAATGGAATGATTATCAGCAATTTTCTGTACAAGACGTTTCTGAGGTTTGACCTGTCTGATTCACATGAGTTCCTTAAAGGGCCCACGGTTTAATCCAAAGTCAGATTTTGAAAACTGAACTCTGACTAAATCAGGACCATGAATCCCTTAATGGCATTTTACTATGTTCACGACAGAAAGGCATTGAACACAACAGGAAGTCAACTAAATTCACCAAAAGACGTATTTATCCCCCCCCCAAAAAAATTAATCATCTAAAAGTCGGCTGATCCCACAAAGTCAAACAAATCCAAGTCACAGAAAAGAGAAAATGGCGGAGGAACAGTCATTTAAAAACCATCTACATTTGTGATCCACAAAAACAAACTACTCATTGAAAAATTTAGTCACTGCTTTACATATCTGCAATTAATAAATTATGTTTCAAAAGTTACAGGATACTGACGAAACAACGCAAAATCTAAATATTACAAGGAATCGTTTGAACAAATCGTTTTGCTAGCTTATGGTCCAATATAACACAAATTTAATATAAATTATTAATTTACAGAAACATATTGCATCAACAGATTTGAATTAAAACCTTATGTCACTTTGACAAGAAACCTCAAAATTAACTTACTTTTCCAATCGTTACAACATTTGGCTTGTTATATAAAGCAATTTCTGAAAATAATTCACTTTAAAATCAAAGTTTTGGTTCAAAAATTAAAGGCCCCCAATTCTTCTCAGTCATAGATTAACGGTGTTTCTGAGGTCTAACTCTTTTGTGATTTGGGGACCTTTAAAAATAAAATAAGACAAAAATACAATGCAGAACATACTTTCCTTCATTTCAGCCTCGAATATGTCTCGTGAACTCAGATATGTTAAACCGTTTAGAGAGAAATCAAAAGTAGATATAAGCCCACCACCTCTTGATCCCAAAATCAGTGACAGTAAAAGACTCGGTTAGAGCAGCTTCAGTGTCTTTACACCATTCGTCTGTGTAAATCCTCATTACAGTAAATTAATGATAAAATCTTCCCTGCATCGTGTACATGACTCCCATCACTTTATTCGTCACACGATGTCTTTGTGCTTCCCAACAATAAACCCAACGAGACAGACCTAAACATAAAAGCACGGAGAAGTGAACAGACAAATGCAAAAAGGTTTTCACTTCACATTGGACGGTACATTCATCAGACTCTGATTCCACTAAGATCAACTCCCAGCGTCGACTTCAAACCCAACATTTGATAAAATAACCATCCAGAGTTTAAACAGAAAATCAAAGATGGCTGCTGCGCTGGTGACTTTGGTGGCTAACTGCTAAGTTGATATAATGCTGTTTTGTGTTGATAGCTGGAAATATTTTTAGTGTTAATATTTCCATGGTCCATATCCAAGCTGCACCAGGTGTTGCCTCCAAATCTCAGTGACTTAAAACTGCATAATAAATTAACAAAACTTAATTAGATCAAAACAATAGATGTTAAAGCAATGTAAAGGATTGAAAAAGGAAACCAATAGGATTCATGATGACATGAACACGCCTCTGTACACCATGTTCCTGGGTCCAGTCTAAAGGAAACTGCATTGTACACCTTTCACCACCAGATGTCAGTGTAGTCAAAGGAATTAAAGAGAGCAGGAGCTGGTGTCAACCCTTGACAGATTCTGCCTCAATTCTGCTCAAGTGCAGTCAAATGAAAATTTTAATTACATTCACATAATATCAGATGCATTTGGGGGTTTATGATGTGATTAATTAATTTAGCTCGACAGTTCACAAATTCAAAATGTCACATAGTCAAACAGTGTGTGTGGATTCTCAGTTGAGTTTGACAAATTTTTATTCAAAGCTATGATACTGTTTAAACTGAACTCAGGTTGGTGTGACCTGCTTCCTTCTCAGACTACAACAATAAAGGCACTAAATAAAAAACTAATCCGGTTTGATCGGGCTACTGCTCAGAGAGGCAACGGGACAAATCATTTGAATAAACCGTAGTGAAATATCTCTTCCCAATGTACAGCCTCTGTTTTCAGCGACGCAGTGTAGACGATGACACAGGATGAAGGTGACGCGGTATGGCTTTTGTAAAAGTGAGTGAACGTCTCCTCACAGAGGAGGAACATCCTACAGTCCGTCCTACTGGAGCTGGACGACAGATGGAGTAACACAAAGCAACACAACACTAAAAAGGGAAGGGTTTGGCCTTGAATAGGTTGTTCACTTAGACAAATATGCATTCATAATGTTTAGACCTTGCCCACTGTGATATAGATATACAGTTTTATATGCCTTTGTGTATGAAAGTGCAGGATTAAAACAAGAATGTAATCAAGAAAAAAAATAAAATACAGCCAAGTATCGCCCACTGGTAAAAGTATATGGAAAAACGAACTGGGCTTTTTGTCCTTGTGAAAAGCCTGTATTGACCAAACCCCTACAAACTTTAGTGCAAATGAAGCCAAAACCCGCCAAAGTGAACACTTAAACAAGCAGAGATCGATGGAGAAACAGTGAGGTCAGTGGCAGGTGAAGCAGGTGTCACACCAAACTCAAGGGAAGCAGACGTTCAAAAGTTTGCTTTTAGGAAAACTTTTAGATTACAAGTTCATCTGAAGACTGTGAAAGTATTTGGAACCAGAGGAAAGCTGAAGTGAACGTCCTGCAGCGCTCCGTGTGGTTAAGTCAGTCTTGTGATCCTCGATAGGTTTTAAACAATAATCCACATCTGGCAGATACTGCTTTGGGTCTCTTTCGCCGGACAACGGACGACACATGGAGCTGTAGCTACGCACAACAAAACAGTGGATAAATAATGTGGTAACCGTCAGATTGTACCTCGAAAAAGAAGGAATTCTTAAAGTGATCCTCAGAAAATCATTTACACAAAGCAAAATGGTCCACTTCCTCTTTGAAGATATATAATGGTCTTTGTTACATTCTGACAAGTTACTGCATTATCTGGCAGTGATAGCCCAGCGCTGGACCAAAGTAAAGACAAAAAATCACTAAACGCAGAGAATCCAACTGTAATTTGATCCCAGTTTAAATAACAAAAGTAAAATCCAACGGAGTTGAACCATTGTTGGGCTCCGAATGGCTCACGGAGCGACGCTGGAGGCTCAGTTACACAGGATCAGAGGTTTGTGCACTTGTTTCGGTGGGACTCTACTCCACCTCGTTGGGGCTGTCTGTTTTGTCCCTCCTGATGACCGGTAGCGGGTGGGCCTCGGTGTTGAAGACCCAGTGCTCGAACGGGAGGTGGTCGTCGTCGGAGAACAGCAGGTACAGATACCTAGACACCAGAGAGACAGACTTTGAATACGAAACTCACTGAAATGGTAAATTTACTAGATTTAAAGGGTCAGCCTTCCCGATGTGATTTAACACAAGTTCCCAGATGGTGTATCATTTGTTGGCACAGCCTCTGGTGGCATATAGGTTTTATAGAAAGACCATAAAACCATAATCTTTCATTGTTGAGGGAAGAGAAATTTACACCCCTTTAGGAATACACTGTGAAAATTTAAGACACTTTACCATCTGTTTCCAAGTTTAGAGAAAATACGCAGAGTATTCAAATCAGCGAATGTCAAACAACAGTGGGTTATTTGTTGTGAAGGTTGGGATAAATTCAGCCAAGACATGAAAAAGTGTAAAACTTATGAGGCAAGTATTGAAAGTAGATGTTAAACTTTTTATATGTACATCTACTTTTTTCCATTTTAATTCAACCAAAAATCCAAAAATCAATGTCTCTGAATCAGATTAGACACAGCACTCGAAAACAGTGCCATCACTTTTTTTTTTTTTAGTTTGGATCAAGCCCAAATCAGTAGCACAGACAAAAGACTGTCCAAGAAGCATCTGTTGATCTTGTTTAGATGAATCCCTTTATGATTAAAGTCAAAATGTTGGGTGGCTTTCTGGAACTAATTTTTTTAAGTCTAGATGTTTTCTTCCCGTAAATGTGACAACCTGTTAAAGACAACATATCAGGTAAAAAACTGGCTGCTGGATAAGAGACAAGATTTCAACTGCTGACAAAAAGATACTGCTCTTACAAAACAACAATAAACAGTGGACCCAAGTTCAGCTCAGTCTCATCCAAGGTCTTCATTTGTCAGCATTACTGCTTTTTTGTACCACTACTGCAGTCAAGTCACAGCTAATATGTTACAGTTTATTGGCTAAAAGCAAAAGTTTATATCTGTCCAGCACCATCTAATGTGCCATTCTTACAGAAGTCGTCTCTCCATTTCCGTCCTGATTGTAGTCATGCTGCGCCATGATGTGATCGACTTGGAGTGGATTTATTTATCAGCACGCCCTCTCATCTGTATTCCACCACCCTCTGCCCTTTTCTGCAAAATGTCACAGCTCATATATGAATGAGAAACGACTGGTACAAGAGCAGACGGCCTCACAGAATGGCTGACTGCTCGGGGCTTCTCCTAAAACAAATAGTCAGGTTTGACAGCTCATAATGCCCAATGGACAGATGACTCAGTGAATGACTAATGAAGATGTAACAGGGATTTTAAAGGTTTGAGGTTCTGTGTGCCACATTAAAGTCATGGGAATCTCTGGAAAAATGTTATGCAACTGGTGTTAAATGCTTTTGATATTGTTTTGAGGTCAGTGTTTGCAGTATTTATTGGTAATTTCATCAGTTGTTGCAATAAAAAGTGATGAAACATATGTAAAGCTAAAAAAAAGTAATCGTCATGGGAGATAAGTTTATGAAACATGAAGTGATGCAATGCTGTGGTCAGTGTTGTAATGACTTTAATCTGAGTTAGAGCTGACATGGGAGAAGTGTAAAGAGCCTCTTTTATGCTCCTTTCCGAGATATTAGTGGGAATTTTCTGCTGCCGGTAACCTGCTGGAACCACTGCGTTTCCATTTGCTTCCTTGTGTTCTATAATGTAACGAAATGAAATGAGCACGATGTAAAACTGAAACCAAAAAGAACAACGCTGATTTGCCTGAATAAACGTCTCATACACACACACACACTACTCCTGTTTGTCTGCATTTCTTCTATGACACACCAAATAGTTCATACATTTCTCATTATGCTGAGCTGCCCCATTTATGCTCGAATCGTCTCCACCCTCCGTAGGTACTTCCTCCAAGCTGATCCTTAACCTTTTAGGATGAAGTGAGCAAGAAAGACAGGAATATCCCTTTTCGAAAGTGGACAGTATAGAATGAATACCAAATATAAATAATAATTATTATTCTATACACCATAAAGCAAACTTAATACCAGTAAATTTGCACATCACATGACCTTGAAAACCCTTTTTATTAGCTCTAATTTTATGTTAACTGTCACTTTAAGTAGCCTTAACTATATTCTTTTTCTGTCTAAACCACACATGTCAAACTCAAGGCCTGGGGGCCAAATGCAGCCCTTTGCATTGTTTTATGTGGCCCTCCAATGCATTTAGTAAGTCATACTGTTGGCACTAGGTTTTAACTGGATTTGAACAGGTTTTAGGTGGATTTTCAATTTAATTTTATTTATTCAAGAAATCTTAAGCTAGTTTTTGGGACTAAGATATTTTTATATAATCTGCTCAAATCAAAATTAAACCTGTTCAAATCCAAATAAAACATGTTCAAATCCAACTTTAACCAGTTCAAATTAATCTAAAACCAGTTTATATCCAAACAAAACCTTAAACAGAGGACATTAATTTTAAAGATAACATTTGTTAGACTCAAATTAAGATGAAACCTTCCATTCAAAATTTAATAAAAGCTTCCAGATGTCACCATCTTCGTCCCCTGAAAGGATTTTTTTTCACTATCATGGCCCCTCACCACTTTGAGTTTGACACTACTGGTCTAAACCCATAACTAGTCAACCCTGATGGTGAGAAACGGAGAAGACCAAGCCTCCTTATTTTTTTGTGACTGAAACTTATGAGCAGACCAACTGTTGTTTGTCCGCTGAGCCTCGGTGCCGTCCCTCTGCGTCCATCTGCCAGCGGCGCCGGGGGGGGAAAGCGGTGAGTGATTGAAGACTGTGTGAAGTACGGCCGTGTCTTTGGCAGCGACACAGAGATGAATCCAGGAAGTGGCTGCGCTCAAAGCCAAGACGCCTCGGTAACGTTAGGAGGATTAGAGTTATGGCTGCGGCGCTAAATGGGATTACTATTTTCTGCGTCCAGCGGGGTCCGTCGCTGATAACGCCGATATGACGCGCCTTGACTGATGGGGCAATTATTGTGGTGCTGTCCAGGCTGGTGGTCAATTACACCCATATTTCGACTCTCGTTGTCCGCAGGCAGCTCTTAATGTGAAATGATGCTAATGAGACGTTTTCATTTGCTTTTTTTCTTCTACTGGGAAACATTCGGCCGTAAACAACACTCACATCTCTTGTTGATTTTTGTAATAATTTGGAGGCTTTCCCAGTCTAAGAAACGCGACGCAGAGAAAAGTCAGAGGATATTTCACTTGGAGTCTGGGTGGTGTAATCAGGGGGGAGAGCCGACGCTTGTTAAAATTTACAGCCTGTAAAGAAGCTGCATTGGATGGCACCTCGCCACTGTCGGCTTCTGTTAAGTTAACCTTGACTCACTGTTAGCAGCTGCAGCCTGGCACAGACAAGAAACTAAAGAAGAAGTGAGACGTAGGACGTGTTTGAAATGGTCAAACACAGGGGAAAAAAAGGTTATAAAACTAGATGCATTGCCAAGATGTTTTATGGAGAGTGTGTTGATCTGTTTGGTCAAGTGTCAAGATGTTTGGAGACCTACAGATACTGACAATTAACCATTCACACTCTCACTAGAGGACAATTCATTTTTACTTATTTTTACATATTTTTTATTCGTTTTCTGCTGTGTTTACTTGTATTTATGACATTATAAACAACATGGCAATTTAGATGATTATGAAGAACACGTAGATTTCACATTTAAGTGGAGCAGTTTACTTTAATCCATATCATTATCATAAAAAATATATATCAAACTTTACACTTACTTGCGTCATGTGCAACTTTTTCAACATATTTTTTAATTTGGTTGGTTGATAAAAAGACCCCACTTATTCTCGCTTATGTACATCATCTTTTTTTATGACACTATAGAAATTCAAAACGCCATTATATAAAGACTTTAAAAAATGCATGTAATTATCATGTAGTCAAGCTAAGGTCGGACTGAGCATGCTCCACAGAGCCAACAGAGAGCAAAGAAAGCAAAGTCTGAGCTCGGAGAAAGGCTCACACACTTTTAGAAAAAGAGACATACTTTGTGCTTCTGTGTCTGTTTTGGTCTGACATACAAAATTATAAAATAAGAAAGTCCAGTCTGTCGTAGGCTATACTGAATTAATATGGTCACGTGTGGTATAACGAGCTATAAACAAATTTTCTTCAAGGTTCATTTTTAGTTACAAGCAGCAAATTTAAAAACTGAACGTTGGAAAGGAAAAGATCACAATATAAAGCCTGACATTTATTTTTGGCGTGAGTGTTACTCTCATACTCTCTCTTACTTTAAACAGACTGTCTTAGAAGTGAACACATTCGCAGTGCCATCTGAGGAGGCAGTCAGCAAACATCCTGCTGTGAGGCTGGCGACACATTTATCGTGGCTCGGCGCTCTCACCCGCGCACACACACACACACACACACACACACACACACACACACACATTATTAGCACATCGAAACTTTGACAAGCACAAACACAGCACCAGTAAAAATATTAACAACTATTAGATGGAAGTGAGAAGTAGCTGCTGCCTGTGGCGTGTCGGGGCGTGTGGTGCTTTTCACAGCCGCTGTATTTCCCCGTGATAAAACTAGGATTTGACTTGCAGCAGGACTCCTTTAAAAAGCTGGAAAGTATGGCTCAGTGTCTCAAAAGAAGCAGACTACAACTAACTGACCTTACTCCCCCGGTTTAGATAAATCACTCTATTGTGGACTTGACATCTCGGTCTGCCTGTCACGGGGGATTCAAGGGCCCGGTCCCATCGTAAAACGCACTGACAGCACAATCATGAGGTCGACGTGAGTGAAGGGTACAGAGATATGTCTTACTTGAGCGTCTCAGCCAAGTAGAAGCTCTGCTGTACGTCGTCGTGGCTGGGAGTCGCTGAGTAGACGTCTCTAACGCCGCTGTAGCCGGCTTCTACTTTACAGTGCTGCTCCAAAGCCTGGACAAGACAGAGCCACAACACATCACAATGAGTCACAATGTTAAAATGAATAAGACCTACTCTGAGCATCTGATGTTGATCGATCACCATACATTTAAATATCCAGTTGTGCAGGGAGGGAGTTCGACAGAAATTCTGGGGCGAGTCACAATCCTCAAGACACTTATATAAGCATAATTCTAATCTAAATGTATAGAAACGATAACTCCTTTGACTGAATACATATGTGGTAAATGTGCATGTCTGTGTGATGATGAAACCATGTGAAATGAATTATAATGAGAGGTTTATGCTTATCAGAAGGCACTGTGATTGTTGCTGTGTTGAAATGAGAATATATTAGGCTAGATGTGCAATTAGATACACATTTGAGCTATGGATTTGCATTTGGGATCTGTCCAGTTGGGCGTGGAAATGATGTCTGAGGCAGGCCTGTGAGAAATGAGCCTAATAAGTTTGTTCCTTTTAGCGGCAGGTGAGATGCCAAGAACAAGTCTGGCAGTGCTTTCTGAGGATTTATAGCGGGTTGTTGTGTTCCAAAGCTGGAAGAGTCTGGACATAAATACCTCTGTACTACTTTGTTGATGACATTTGCTGCTTTACCTGCACGGCCTCCCAGCCCCACTCCCTGTATTTGGGGTCGTGGGTGAACCTCCACATGTACATGTAGGTCTCGATGACCTCCGGACGCAGGATGAAGTACTTCTCGTTCTGTCGAGTCGCGATGGCCTCCACCCCACCGTCGAAACGGAAAGCCTCTGGACCCAACTTTAAAGCTATCAACAGATACAATGGAATGAAAAGCAATGCAATAGGATTGGTTGAAAATGCTAAAACTAGAGTTAAGATTTAATTGTTGTGTGAAGTTACCCGTCCGGGCGTAGGACTCGTGGCAGGTGCGGGCGATCTCGGCGGCCAGCTCCATCTGGTGGCCCGTCTTGTCACTGGGCGCCCCGTCAGCTCCCAGAGCGATCATGCCGCCCGCGAAACAGGTCAGGTGACCCATCTTATGCTCCAGCAGCCCGCCCTTCCACTCCGCGATGTAGGTCAGCCCGTTGCTCGACTTCCTCATCAGGTTGGTCTCGATCGCCTACGACGCAGTAAACAATCCTCGATAAAGATGTTTATTGTCCGACTGAAAAGACCTGAATTTAAAGTCAGTGTGGTCTGTGTGAGATTTTAGTCTAACAAGTGTCAGGGTCATATTCGGTCGCGCTGTTACATAACCAACAGCCAATCATCTCTCTCCAGCTGAGGCCCACTGCTTGTCACCACATCTTGAATTTGTTTAGGGCTTTCTACGCTCGTCCATGAGTGAGTTCACTTCAGGAGAGTTGTTATTGTTAGTTCAGTCTCATCTGTCGTCTTCCACAAATAAGTATTTGCTGTGCCTGTTCTCTCTGCGTCCCATCTGCCCAAAGACAGCTTTTGAAGAACGCAATATGTAAAAACAGTAGGAATATTACTACTGTAACATGAGTAAAGTGAACATTTACTGAAAAAGCCCATTTTAGCGAGAAAACAATCTGTTTGAGAGAAAAATGAAATAATCTACTGTGATTATTGAGTTTTCTCTCTCATATCACAAGCTGTGTGGTTATTTAGACAAAATGTTTTTTAACACTCCCAACAGAGACAAATGAACACAGCAGCAGGACTGGTTTTCAATATTCAAGGCTGCAGTGGTGTTTTCTGGTCACTGTTATCAAAGATGCTTAGATATGGACTAAGTAAGTTCCCACTGAGAAGAAAATCCATACAGCAGACTGTGTCCATTGAATAATCACTCACTGTTAAAGGTCATTTATATCTGGTATTTGGTTATTTTGTTTTTTTAACCATTATGTCATGTGACCAAAGGCTGTGCAGGATAATTGATCAGAGCTCTATGTTTGAGGGGCCTGACATTAAAAGAACAACTGAAGATCAAATGAGAAGTTATGGCACAAATTATTCAATGAAACTTTAACCACTATGAGACACTTTAACTGCTTGTGTTTTTAAACTACATGGTGATTATTGATTATTATTAGTATTTACTTGTGCCACTGTGTGCAATCTTATCTTAGTATGAATTACGAAGCTGAATCAACAAATGTAGTGTTAATAAAGGGGCAAGGGGCAAGTAGTAGTTTGCACCAGAAACCAAGAAAACAGACAAACTATAAAGCTTATTTCACTGATAGTTTTACATTTTTATTCTGTTAAAATCTTTTGATTGTCCACACTTCTCTGCTGTTTTGGAACTTTTTCAAAAAACATGGAGGTCCCTTTTTTAGATTTAAACTCTTTGTTGAAATGTGGAGCAACACAATGGGAGACAATATAAATGGTGCAAACTCCTGTCAAGCAAAATAATCTGATTTCTTCCTACAGTTCAAACATATGGATTGCTGTGATAAAGTGAATCTGGGAGTAAATGAATGAAGTACTCCTCGTATTCACTCTTCTGTGGATTTATTCGTGTGTTTGGCAGTTACCTGGAGCGCGTCGTAGTACATCTTCTTGCCTTCCTCGTCCGTCTTGTCTGTGACGAGCCACGCCTTGAGCAGATACTCGTAGAAGCTGTCCCCGAGGCCGCCGACGGACACGTGATCTGCAGCGGGAGAGACGTTCACATTTACCACACGCACGGAAACATCGCCGCCGTCTCTGCGTAAAGTCTCCGAGAGTGACACTGATGATACACTACAGCGCATAAACGGTGGAAAGCGGGGGATTGTTATCGCAGGTGAGCTGTACTTGTGCCATCGCTGCTGATTGTCGCTGAAGGCTCATCCATATGCATGTGTCATTAGGAGGGTCCAGCCCTGTTTGCGCGGCGCTGAGATTAAATGTCAACTGTGATCGTTTTGAAGTGAAGAGAGGAGGACGGCGCTGAAGATGCGCTGGGTTTAAAGCGATAAGAGCGAACCGGCCCACTTACAGGATGAATATAAAGAGCAAACAAAAGGGAATAAAGATGGACGACAAAGGCAATAAACAATGAATAGAGCTGATAGTAACGAAAGGCTACAAATCTTTCAGAAGGTCAAAAACACAACCAGAAAGACACTACAATAGGCTACCCAACATTTACAGCTGGCGTTTTTTTTTAAATAAAATGATGTATGAATATTTAGCGCCATCATCTCCATGACAATAGAAATCAAAGAGGTGATTGTTGATGCAAAAACGCCCGTTGGATCACGTCCTACGCTCGTGCCAAGCAGTAAAGGATATAAAGCTACTTCCTGGGACCCTTACAAATTAAAAACACTAAACACAAAACACACTAAATGGACACTCTTCTCACTCTTTTGGCTCAAGCTTGCACTAAAGCTGTAACAGCTTCTGAGGCTTGGACCTGGGTTGAAACATTTATTTAGGACAGTGGTTCTCAAACTGCTCACATCAAGGACCACCCCAGAAAATATTCTTCTTTCCAAGGATATAGGAAAGTATCTATGCCATTTTAAGTTTTATACGAACACATACCTTTATACCAATATGAATGCTATGAAATGAGTTTTCTGTGCTGTGCTGCTTCTTTCAAATCACATTTTGAGCCCCACAGTGTTTTAAGAGTCCAAACATTTAGAGCTATAGTAAAGTGTATTATAGAAAAGGTGAAGTAGAAATCAATAGTCTTCACACGAAAGAAACACACAAAAAAGAAGACTGGAAATCAAAGTGTGACCTTAGAATTGAGAAATGAATTGCTTTGTACAGCCATCACTCTAAAAAGTCAAGGTACTGGTCACTGTAAACAATAAAATCAGTGTTTCTGCCTCTGTTGCTAGCAACGCTAACAGCTTGTAACCTAGCATTGGTCCTAATAAAACATTAGAACACATCAAGTTCAGCATTGAAATAACTATACTTTATTAAAAAGCTTTTAAATTTGTCTTCAAACTCAGCAGAAGGCGATTGATTTATCAGTCCCTGTTCGGTTGCCCCCAAAAGATTTTCTATCTTTTTCTTTGTGTGGATCAATAGTCAACAAATGAGGCTACGACATAAAAGTATACAGAGGACAAACATTTTCAAGAAGCACAAGCCGAGATATTTTTCTGATTATGCTGCAAACATCCGCAGGTCATAATTTATTCAACAAATGCATTCCCAACACCACTGCGTAATATCTTTCAAGATGAAAAACCCTCTGTGCCTCAAATGAGCATAAAGCTTTTTTGTGGACTATTCTTTTTCTTTGTTTTGTGTGAAACTTGTCATCCTTATTCAGTGTTCCTAATTGAATCTGTCGTGATTTGCATAAAACACGCAGACGGACTCCCGGGCTGTGGTTGAGTGTCAGCTAATGCCGGCCATTACACATGTGCTTTCAGAGGTTTTTATTCAATACTTTACTGAATCACATCATCAGGAGGCGGTGCATATTTAACCAACCAGACACATTAATCAAAAACAAGACTGATCAAAGGAGGGTTGTGGATATGAAGATGTTGAAGATGAAGATGTTTTATCTCACAAAACATGCATTATTGGGTTATAGTAAGCCACTTCATCTGTTCAATTAAAATCAAGGACTAGTTGGATATATGAAAGTGAAGAAGTGGTGCAATAAGAGGGCAGTAAAAAAACAGTAAATATCTTCTGGCATTACAGTGGGCTGTGTCTCCAATCAGGACAGACTTGGCTAAGAGGGAGGGGCTTAAAGAAGGTGAGAAAATATAAGATTTTTTGAACGTTGCAAGAAAAAAAACAAAAACAAAAACCCCAAAAACATAATTGTTAAAAAAAGAAAATCATCTTTGTTCAGAATATGAAATCTTAAAAACATTACGCAGTAGCCATAGCTTTTACATTTTAGCCATAACTACCTTCAAATTTCACAGCTATTTCCACTCAATTCAGATCCTGTTTATTTAAAATGAGGGCTTTATGCACTGACATATACAGTAGCTCATTTTGGATGGCTGTCTTCCTGCCTTTAGCTCACATGATTTGTTCCTCTGATTGGCTGTGTGTCTCTTCAGTTGCGTCCAGAGGCAGTTTATTCTGCGTCTGTTGGAACTGCCCCAACACAAATCCACTTGAATGCCATTCATTGCTCTGATTTGTCAAACTTCTGCAAACATCCTTCGTCTGCAGCTATAATTAAAACTCCTATATACTCTCCTCATGCCGCTGGTTTGCTGCTTGTGTATTGTTTTAGGGGCTCAAGTTCAGTCAAATGTCGATTTAAACATATAAATGTGACGCTGAACTCATATGTCTAATGTTTTCTCCTCCAGCATTTATTGACAGCATTCTTTTTTAAGTAAAAATGTATCTTAAGGCTTGACGCTGCAATTTAATGCACTGGTTTCTGACGTCTGGCGTTTCCAAGTGCTTCAGCCTGAAAATGGATGGTGATACACAGCTCTACTGCTATTGTCACTTTCATTATCTACTCAGCTGACAGTTTCTCCAAATACATGACAACTGGGATTACGGCAGGCTTTTTAATAACGCATTCTTCTCCCAAACCATACTTTCTGCCTTTTACAACTCCACATGCTTTTTTATCCTCCTTCGCCTGAACACTTCCCTTCTGTCGCCTCTCACCTCTGTCATTAAAATCGTTACTCGTTCAGCCACACGGTTTGAAGAGTTGGATAATGGATTTCAAATTATACCCTGTTACGGCGACATGTCAGAAAAGCAGGTGCGCGCAGACGGGCCAAAGAGCTGGAGTTAAAGATAGG
The DNA here is from genome assembly GCA_036850595.1 of Rhyacichthys aspro. Classification (NCBI taxonomy): domain Eukaryota; kingdom Metazoa; phylum Chordata; class Actinopteri; order Gobiiformes; family Rhyacichthyidae; genus Rhyacichthys; species Rhyacichthys aspro. The sequence continues at coordinate 6,998,210 of CM072170.1, read as the reverse complement.
AATCGGAGGTGGAATGAGAGCAAATACCTGAGAGTCGAGAAGGTACATACCACCTTTAATGAGGCTTCAATGGAAAGTCTGATAAGAATTAGACCCAATGGTAATATTCACAAAGATTTTAGTACATGATGAAAACAAGGTTGTGATTTTAACGAGTATAGAATATAGAAGATAGACAGGTTGAGGTGGTGGATGAGACCCAAAAACTAGGACTGTGCCGTCAGAGACTTAAGCTCTTGTCTACAAAACCCAGTCACATTAAAGTTGCTTAAGCAGAAGTTTGGAGGAAAAGGGTTGGAAAATGCTAATTGCAGCAACAACAGCAGTGCCATTTTATTTCATTCATTTACATGATCAAGGTGAGGATAGTTAGAGAGTTAGACATATTAAAGGCGTCAAAAACTTGTGCTATTTGACATTTTTGCTGGCGTCTTGTAGCTGGTAGCTTGTAACCTTTATCTGGTGTAGCCTAAATGCTCACAATAGTGGCTTGTCTTAAGACTGTTTTGTAAAAGTCTTAGTCTTGACTTGGTCTTGATACACTCTGGTCTCGGACATGACTTGGTTTCAGTCAAACATGTCTAAACATGTGCAATCATGTTTTGAAAAAGTGTGACATTTTCTATAAAAATGATTTGACATTTCAGGAAAAAATAATAATTGGTGCTCAATCTACGACTCATCTCATGCGAGGAAGTGAATCAATCAAATCAATGTGACATTTTAGCAGCTCTTATGTAGACTTAATCCTGTGGTGGCCAAATAACAATTTGCCGGCAAGAAACAAATGATTTTCCCTTGTTGTCGAGGTTTTCATTTTTATACCTCTTTTCCTTTAGTCAGAGCAGTGTTAATGTTAAAACTCAAATGAACCAACAATTTGTACAAATTACAGGTGGAGAGAGCTTCTCTCTAACAATTTTTGAATGGTAGTAAATCAGACAAGTCATTAAATTCATTAAAATTTCAACTTGGGGAAATACAATGTCAGTGACATTTTCAAGTTTTATACAAATGTTAATGGTCCTGCCATCAGCCTCAAAGAGCAGGGTACTCTAAAACCAGTGATTTAGAGAAGTACTTTTTTGGATATTTCCCCGAGTTATGTTTTAAAGCAGAATATTCAAGTGTAAAGCTGGAAAAAGCATGTTCATAAATAAAAAAACTTGAAGCAGCACTGCACGGTTTTTCAGAATTGACACACACTAAACAGCACTGCTGCTAACTCACAAGGGACTGTGATTTTTTGAGCTGGTGCACAGATTTATGATATTGTGATGTCAGGGAATAATCTTTTAATCATATTGAAGCTGTATATGTTATGGTAAAAAGTTCTGTAATCTTGCTTCAAAGTAGTTAAAGACTTACGTTGGCCCCACTGGCCACTGTTGGGGTTCAGGTAGTTAGGATACAGCCCCTGAGGTTTGTCCAGGCGATTCAGGACCTTACGGATGTTCATTACCTAATAAAAGAAAAAAGAATAATAAAAAAAAAGTTAACATAAACCTCAAACACACAACAAATGCAATAGTGACATGTTTCTTAGCTGTGTTTGAAAGATCTCTTGTATTTTACATTCTGTGCCATTTATTTTCCCTATTGTAGTGTTGTCGTGTCATGATCTCAACAATAGAGTGGAAGAAATCAACAGATACCTTCTGAGCAAAGTCTGGGTTTCCTGAGAGTTTGCTGAGATGCATGAACTCCAAATGTAGCGTGCCGTACTCAGCCAGGATACTGCTGCCACCTGAAGCCCACGGCCAGTTTCTACCAATACCACTGGAAAATAAACAGAAACATGGAAATCTGCTGAAAAGTATTTTAAAAAATGGGGGCATACTTGAAAATGCAAGATCTTTCCATGATATAAGGGCATCTATGGATGATACTAAGTAAGTAACAGTCATAAATGTAGGCGGTCTGCAAATATGAAAGTCAAATAGGCCTCTTAACTTCACAGAGATTTAAATACATGCGAGCCAGGCCACTCCAAATGTGTCATCAGCTCTGATCTCTCAGGACATACTAAGGGCACATCCAGGATGACAGCATGTTTAGGGCATTAACACCGTGCTTTAAGGCTAGCCATATAAGACCAAATCACACCACCTGGACTGAGATGTGAGAATGTGATTCATCTGTGGTTCTCCTACTGGACCCAGGAGCCAGGAAATGACGACTGGTAAAAGAAGTGCACTCCTGAAGTTTAAATCAACAGTCATTTATTAGTAGAAGAGATTTAAGGGCTGCTCGATTATGGAAAAAATCATATTCACAATTATTTCGGCCATCATTGAAATCACAATAATTTCACACAGTTTCTCATTGACTTATGTTGGATTTATTGATCATCTATTTTCTCGATTACATGGGTTTAGTGGTTGTTGGGAGCCAAAATTTAAATAGAAAATTTGATTAATAGCACATCCCTAAGAGATTGTTTTTTTCTTTGTCATAATTCTTGTTGTTTTTAATGAGGACGATACAGGTCTGTGGTGCAGGTTTTTGTTACACAACAAACAACCGATCATGACTGACGCGCCCGTTTGCTCTCAGCAATGGGGGGACATCTGTTAAGTGTCAGTCACAACTCGAAGGCCGCACCCTTTCTCCTGCTGTTACTGCCGAGCAATAAGCCAGACTCTGAGGGCAGATGTTCCCGTCTCCGGCAGACGTGACAAGGACAGAGGACCGGGCGCCAGTGTGAGCCTGTGCCCGGCGTCGTTAGAGCCACTGACGGATCACATCCAGGCCAAGGATGGATGACTATGATGGCAACGCTTCAAGGAAATTAACCATTCACAGCAGTGCGCCTGTATTACAAGTATCAGAGCCGCCTCGAGCGCCGTGGACACACACAGAGAAGACATGACAATGGGACAGTCAGTGTGAGTGTGTATAGGAAGATTTGGAATAAAAACACACACAAAAAAACTTGAAGTAGAGATAATTATATGTTACAAACTGTAATTTGTTTTGCATGACGCCACGGATTTCAACCTGTCAATCAAATACAACAAGCCATATAATAAAAATAATGGTTGGGATGTAACCAGTGATGAAAAACAGGCTTTTGTGTTAAATAATATCCTTTCCAACATCTGACTTTTGTGTTCAGTAAAAGGTTAAGCTTAAATGACTCCGAGGGTTGGCTCTGACTTCAGATGGCTGTAATTATTAAGAAAAGTACCTGATATTTTGTGGCAACAAACCAGACTGTTCTGAAAAAGTCATTTGGAAGAAAATGAAATGTCTTTTTTGGCTGTTTTCAAACTATGTCCAAAGAAGTTCTTCTCCAGATGCTTTCTAAATGTCTTCTGTTCTAAAACAGGTATGTTGTTGTATTTGGCAAATGTGAAAACCAAACATCAACCAAATCCAATAGTGAATCTTTTTTGAGAAGATCGAATGTAACAAGTAAGGAGCTAATCAAAGTTTTCTACAATAAAAAAAATCCAATTCTACAATGAATAAACTCTTGAGGTCTTGTTTCTTGTTGGGAAATCTGTCCAAGGTCACAGACGAATGAAAGAAACTCAGGGAGAGCCACAGTAACGGTTTTGTTTTTCTGTTATCTTAAGTGTTATTGTTCATTGTTTAACACTGCATTATCTTAACATAGATATTGGTCTGCTGTTGTGTCGTTTTTAAATCTTGTACAAACCCTGCGATAAACTGTAAATCTTTTTTTAGTATTGGGGATGATGAAAAAACCACACACCTCCAGATTTCCTTGACTCCTCCAAAATCCCCCAGAAGCCCTGCAGTGAGAAACACTAAATCCCTGTTAAACAAACCAAACACCAAACAGCAGGGAGGGACTGCTGCAGAAAGTGAGGAGGCACAACACAGATCTGGATATAAAGTATATTTATCAGAGGTGTTTGGACTATGATTATTCAGTCCAGGGAGTCTGGTGGTTTCTGAGAGACGGCACTAACACTGTTCGAGATCATAAACTGAGCCGAGGAGAATAATATAACTACAACGAAAAAGGAGAATAACACCTCTTTTTAAGAAACCACCATCTCACTCTTTAAATAAAAGACTGTATTGGTCCTTATTTTATAAAGTCTCACTCAAGTCTGCATTTAATCCTCTGGAATCCAGGTTGTTTGTACCATTCAATTTGTGGCAGGTGATGAAAATACTAAATGTTTCTTTGAGAAAAAATTGAGATACCTTTGTCATAGTAACTCTTCAAAGCAGAAATACTATCCAGAGACCATTCAAGGCATTACGCTGCTACAGGTTGAAAGTGAATTGTAGAGTTTAATGTGGTTAATTGTTGCACTAATACTGAGGTCTGGAAGGTCGTCACTGAAGTCTCGAGTTCATTGTGCAGCACATCTCTGAATTGAACAACCTCCGTTAAATGACACTTGACGCATAATATAAATCTCATTTTTATGTTACACTGTATAGACACATGTAACCCAACAAAATAAGGCTGAACAGAGCATTTCTTTTACTAAACAAATGTGCACTGAAGGGTGTTTGTTGTGACCCAGTGCTGGTGGCCTTACAGTGAGTAAACACTGATTGAGATGCTGCGTCAGAGCTGGTGAAGCCATTAAAGCCATGGGGTCAGAGGAGTTCACACTGTTTTATTTTGGGCTGAATGGAGCTGCTTCACTAACAGCACCACTGAGGAACATTCACACTTGTTCTCTGATGGAAACTCATTGTTGTTACGACGCTCGGTCCCTGGACGTAGGTCAGAGACGGGCGTTCACGGGCACAGACACAAAACAACAGTATTAGCCCGAGTGGCGAGGGACCCTGTGTTTAACTGTGAACACGTGCTTTAATGGTTCGGTTTTTGAGATCCCTTCCTCAAAATGATGCCGCCTTGTTTATTTTTGATATAATGATGCACGTTCATTAAGCTTCACCTTTTGAGGGATGTTGGTGCTATTTCTGGCACTTTACAATTTTCTCTTTTTATCGAATGTAATTTAACAGAGCCCAAAATAAAAATGTTGTGTTATTTCACTTCCCAGGGGCTTGACCTTGCCTGGCCAGCTAGTCCCATTCACTCTTAGTGAAGTGAAGTAGGTCTGGAATCCCTATTTTAGAAAATGATTTCCTCTGAGTTCAATACAACCTCACCAATCAAAACCATTTACCAAATATGAGATGGCTTTATAAGATACTTTGTTTTATGTGATTGATTGAATATTTTGTTTGCTGATCTAAATTCTGATTGATTGTACTACATTTAGGGGTATTTTATTCGGCGTCCATTTGTTCCAATCCCTGAAAATCCACCTTGAATTGACAAACACCAGACTAACTCTTTGTATATAATAGAAAAAGAATTAGGATGGCTGACCAGGATAGGTTTGACTAATACTAAACAATTCTACTTCAAGTTTTCAAATAAAATCCTTCTTGTGTCTCTTCAGAAATTACCCTAATACCATTTCCCAAATAAATATTCACTCATTTTGAATTTGCTTTAAAGTGTTGCACAGGTTTAAGATGTAAAGATTGTGAAAGACCAAAGCAAACAACTGCGCAACATCAGTTCAATAAAGATTATGAACATATATACTCATATATATATATATAATCAACAGGCAAAGGTCAAATATATAACAGCAATAAAGAAAAATCACAATGCTCTCCAATTGTGCTACTGTTTGTCTAAGAAACTCACACAGTGGCCTCAATGTGACAGAGATTGAACTAAAGACTTGACCCAGAAAAAAAACTAGGTCATTTTCGACTGATGCCAGTGTGAATTGCAAGGGCCCACATTAGAGGACATGTTCCAGCCTTCCCAGTGCTTTGTCTGTCTCTCTTGTCCTTTCGAGGGTTGTCCAATCGTCCCATTATCCAGACACCCTTAAGCAGCCGTGAGCAAACCTCTGGCCAACTGCAGGCACATAGTTTTATGCTCTCTGTCTTTTTCAGCAGTGATTTTAATTCACTGGAGCCAACCTGGAAGCCCACAAGAGAAATCCTATCTCCATAAATTAGCATGTCACTTCAGGATGCGCCCTCTCGCCCGCCTCTGGTACAATGTGTTTTTCTATTTGTGCTCCGAAGCCTATATTTTACCCAGCAGTGTTTTATTTGTTTCATCTTCCAACCCGGCGACCATCCTCATCCGAGCTGCGACCTCTCTTTACCTCCTGATTTTCTTCCTGCCATCTCTCTTCCCTCCTGTCTTAAAATCTATGGTACTTCTCCTCCTCCGGGCGCAGAGAAAATGTGAATTGCCATAGATTCACAGTTAGCAACTTAATTAGAGGCTTTAAATCATGGCTGGGTTTCACTGCCTCCGGTTACAGCAGAGGAGAGCTGTGCCATACGAGCAGCAGTGTGTTTGTGTGAGCTGTAAAACTTGGAGGTATCCAGACTGGCAGACGTTTCTTTCTCCCTCAATAGAGCATGAAGACACAGTTACTTTTTGTGGACGGCTATGTGCTTTAATCTAGGAAGAGAAGTTCTGTCTATCTTTTAATTCGGCTAAAGGTTATCTCTTTGACACTGCAGAGTTTTTACATTTGGTGTGGTTCTGTGAGGTGAATCTGATCGGTTTATATGTGACTGTGTTTGACAATAGCAACAATGAAACTCCAAAAAGACAGAGCCATGCCTTTACTTAGAAGAAAGTCAGTTTGTTGCAAACATTTTTCCCAGCATAACTAACATTGCCACTACCTTCAAAAAAATGACAAACCAAATGTCCATGTGACAAAACATTTTTATATTTTGCTCACTTTTTCAAACAAGAAACAAAGCAACCTTCAAATACATTCGCTTGAGTAACTTTTTGGGAACACGGAAAAATTTATTTGAGAACATTTTGGGGGGAAAATGTATTTTGGCTCATGTAATGTATATAATATGTAAATGGTAAATAGTATGCATTTATATAACGCTTTTTTGCTCCATTCTTAGGCACCCAAAGTAGAGCTGGAGGAAGTGTTCTGGGAGGGGCAAGTTTGTGCATCTCATCTGCTTAGTCTGTTGCCCCCAGACTTGGTTTCACAAGAAGATGGAGTGATGAGAAACGTTTTTTGATAAACAGCATGGGGAGAATCAACGTGACCTCACAGTAAGAAGGTCCCCAGTTCTATCTCCAGTCAGGGTGTGGGCCACGTCTATTAAAAACATCTGTAGTTAATGGCTGCCACTCACTACCAACAGCAGCAGCAGAATAATAAAAACAGAGGAATATGGTACTCCGGAAGACGGAGATTATGCATAAGTCGGTGCACTTAGGAGAAACCTACTGAACCAGCAACATCTTATCACAATAATTGGGTTTGGAGCTGCAAACCTGTAACATCTGCTCAAGCTGTCACTCACACAATAAGAGACCCCCACTGCAGTCCTGAGCAGCGAGGGCTGGTGGCACCTCATAAGACTTAGAGAAGAACATGTGTTTCTGTTTTACTGCTAATTGGGTATAAAGTGCCCATGTCTGAAAGCATCTGAGCGCAGGTTTATGAGCTTCAAGGAGCAGCAGCTGCCGAGGAACAATAGTCGCTTCTGTATGTTACCAGTAAGTGCTGCTGAAGGTGGAGGGAAAAAAAAACACAAGGCTGGATTTTACAGAGAAAGGACCAGGAATAAGAATCAATAGTGTTGAAGAAACATTTGATCAGTTCATGACAGATGCTTGGTCAAAGTAATATCACGTTTGAATCACACTGTCATCTATTACAACAGAACCTACAGTGAACAATTGATTTTTGAAAGAACAAGAGACTGATACATCAATACCAATGTACCAAGGTAGCATTTTAGAAATAATTATGAAATCACATGACCGTAGGTAGAAATGATACAAAAAAGGCACAAAAAGAAGACAAAGAAGACGAGTTAATAATAATCTGTCATTTACAACAGGTTTCTTTTTTCTAATTATGGCCTAATGTGAATTTAACCAGCCCCGGTCCAGGTGCACTGTGGGTAAAGTGTCAGATGGTGAGATGAGACGAAAATACATTTGAGCAGAGCGGTGATAGACTAGCATTTTAAAAGCAAATCACACAAAGAGGCTCATCCCATTAAAGCCAGTCAGCGCACGGAGCAGCGGGGGTGATTTAAGAGCTTTATCGGCCTGAATGTTAATAGAAGAGCTATGAGTTCTCTGGCCAGAGCAGATAATCTGTTTGTTGAGTTGGAAAATACACACGGAAGAATAAAATATAGTGAAGGGGTGACTGGGGAGACTGTTGTATACAACTTATTTCTTTATATCGGACTGGAAATGGTCTCCTGTCCATCCGTCCGTCTGTCTGAGTGCCACCAGATTTGCTTTGGTCTAACCACAGTCTGAGGCCGATCAATTGGACAAATCAATTGAATCTTAGCAGCATTTTCCGCTCAGTTTGTGTCAATCAATGGCTTTATGCTGAACTGTGAGAACACACTGTGGCCCTGCTGACACAGAATAGTATAGATCCAATGGTACGTCAAAACTAAAGCTGAGTTCATGCCATAAAAGTCACAAATATACATGCTTATGAACCGAACTCAGTCGCTGTTCAACTCACTTTAAGTATCAGCAGGTGATTTTTAATGCTTCCGAGTTTCTGAGAAAGAGTGCACAGAAATAAAAGCTCTAATAAAATAACCTCTAATATAACTTTTGAGCTAAAGCTGACAAAATGTTTTAAACTGTGGCCTTATTTCCTGAGTTCCCCGTTGGCTTTGGTAATAGCTATGGGCTAAAGTGAACAAAAGCTGTAGAGAGGGACTAAAAGAGGGCAAGGCGACGAAGGGAAGTGGACGTCCTTAAAGAGACGGAGATACTAGGTCAGTCCAGTCAAGATGGATGGACGCAAGGTGAATTCAGGAGAGCGGGTTGTGGAAGAAGAACAAAGTAATCCAGAGGACACACAGGAGAATGAAGAAGTAGAGAAGGAAAGGGGTAATTGGGCCAAGTGTGTCTTATTTATTCTGTATCCATCTAGGTCAAGGTTATGGAGGCAGCTCTTAACCACTGTTAACATCATAAAGCAGGTCACTCTATGGCAATATATATCACCTATACAATGGACTTTCATTGAATTAGGTCCCGGCCTCTCATTTGGTATTGACCAATGAGTGACAAGAGACACCAGATTAACCACTCCCTCCTTCCAGTGGATAGAATCAGCTAAGCCAACATGTTACTTTAGCATTGACTATTAGATCAGTGTCTTCCACCTTCTCCTAATTATTTTTTCTGCTTTATATGAAGAATTAGTCTGGTTTCTGTGGATTTCAATGGGATTTCCAGGGAACATTATTTACAGACACAGAAAATGCTCAGAAAAACAAAACACTGCATAAAGCCCGGCCTATTTTCATTAAACAGTCACAATTAGTCCGATGGGATTCATACAGAGCAAGTGTATATATAAATGTATATATATAGCTAAGTGGTTAATGGTATTGGAGGTATTTTCTGGTTGTACAATACTACCAGGTTTCTCAATGCACCTCAATATATACGTCATTAACTATTTACAAAGATAGGCTGACCCTTCATGATCCACTGTGTGTAAGGAAGGATGGAGACAAAAATTTAGTACCAACTAGTTGAGTTCTGGACAAATACACAGGGACATCTTTTGTAAATGTATTGGATAAATGAAAATGTTGTCACAAAGTCCATTGAGCCAGAAGTGCTCATAGTTTAGGGAACATCAAGCAAGATCTACAAAGACAAATATGACTTTTAAATGGGAAGTAGTAGAAGCTCATATCTTGGAGCCAATCCTAACATCAGCTCATGTTGCATTAAAACTAATGGGTCATTGTGGCTTGACTAAATGACAACAGTAGAGCTATACGTTATACATTTCCAATGCAACTTTAACATTTTAGGTAGAAGAGTTATGTCTAAACCAAAAGACATTTGATTAAACCCATATTTTAATCTACTTAACCTAGAGCAACCAAAGTTCTTCAGTTGGAGTATTTCTGCTCTATATGGCCCATAGGAGAAACCTGTTAAAAAGCAGACGTACAGTTGGAGTGCTTGGTTTGCCGGTGCAGTGCTAGCCGTGTGCTTGCCGTGTGCTTGCCGTGTGCACAGGGCTGTGACGTGTGCGTTAGCAGGCTATCACAGCTCACTCAAGCAGGTAAAGTCATCATCGGCACCAATCTGCTCCGGCCTCGGGGGGACCGTATGGCTGCGCTCGTACATGTGCAGGTAACACTCACACACACAGAGCCTGTCCCCGGGGCGGCCCTCTCTGTGTCCCCCCCGAGACCGCCACATGAGGGGCAGGGTCCGCTCACCCGCACAGACACTGGGAAAATTAATTTGTTACAGCGCCTTTATCGTCTTGACAACCTGCCTTTTAATTACCGGCTGACAAACAGAGGAGGGCTGTCTCTCTCTGGGGGCAGACGGAGAGAAATAAAATTAAAGCGAAATGGCGGCGCTTCCATTACATTTGACTGACAGGCCGACTGGAGCGCTCCACACAGAGGGCTCCAACCATTATCCAAGACCTTCTGTTTCTCCAGATTAATACGGGTATTTTTTTTTTTTTACGCCACAGATGTTGATAAAGTCTCACACTGTGATTAAACAATTAAAAGTTTAGGAATTAATTACAGCATTAAAATATCTAAATAATACAAGGCAGTGCTCACAGAAAGATTATTTAGAGAGTGTCAATCCAAAGTGAGGAGACAAGGTTCGGAAGCCTCACCAGAGAGAGTCCATGATAACAGGAAGACATTCAGACTCAACACAGAAATGCCTGGAGTCAAAATGTTGGATAATAAAGTAAATATTTTATAGCTTCATAATCCATCCTTCGACTTTTTCCACTTAATACAAAGAGTTAGTCTTGTTTCTGTGGATTTGAGCTGGACTTGCAGAGGTCGGAGAAACAATGAGTCAATTGAAAAGTCATAGAACCAATCGGACCAACCAACAGGGAGCAGAGCCAACATACGCACAAAAAGCTGCCTCTGGACTGCTCAGAATCCATACAACTTCAAAAACGCATACAACCAATTAGAGAAATGTATCGCAAAAAAACTCATACTAGATAAATGACCCAACAGGATGAGATCAGGAGGATATTGTTGGAAATCAATGCGATACCAGACCCTTTTCACTTTCTAAAATTAATGGTTCAGGCTAATTAACTCCAAAAAGTAAAAAATATGCCTTCCTGTTCATTATTTTCTTAAAACAAATGTGTCTGGGATGGTGTCTTTCCGAAGCCAAAGAATGGTGTTTCAAAACACTAACTTCTGATTCTGCAGACACCAGAGAATTTATTTTGTGAAGGAATATCGATTAATATTCAATGAAGTGTAAAGCCATAATAATAACTTAAAGTGGCTTTAAACTGGGGCCAGCTCTGAAAGAGAGAGTGTTGTGTGCAGCAGCAGGACACTGAAGGGACAGCCCTGTCACAGAGGGCCACAGTGTATTAATAAAAGCTGCTGCGGCCTATAACCTTGTCAGAGCACTCAAAAAGTTTAGTGCAGTTAAAGCTTCAGAAGCAGCCGCTGGCGTTTCGTCGCAGATGAGACACCAAGCCGCCTCTGTCTGGTGCGTCTTGTACCGTCACCGTGTCTCAGCTCAAAGTGAGAAGTGAACGGTGGTCTTTACGGCCTCGGCAGACTGGAAACCTGAGCACTTTTGAGGAGGCCGAGAGACAGAGTGGGTGGCTGCGTGGGACCTACCTCTTCAGGTTAAGCAGGGCCCAGGGGATGCCGGTGGGTGTTTTAAAGGCCGGCAGCAGCTTTTCACCCAGCTCCACTGCTTTTCTGCGGAAGACCTGAGAAGAAAACACATCAGGATTATGAAAAGCTCTATACAAGGTACCAACAGCTTACATCAATACATCAGCACAGGTCCCATTAACGTTTAAATTTCAATCTCATCTTTTGTATATCTCACTGTTACATTTGCCTATGAAATACCCTGCTTTAAATACATCCATGAATATTCAGCAATCAGACAAGAGCCAAAGGACAAACACACCTGGATCTGGGACCTGGGACAGTTTCTAGAGGACCTGAATTCAGTAAAGCTTTATGTTTCTGTGAAAGGACACTTTTGCAAAATGTACTTTTCTTCAAACAGTTCCCATGGGTTTCTTTGCCACGACTAAAGAGGCCATCCTAAACGGACAAAGACAAAACACAGCAGAGCTACATTCTGCTGCTGTCCTCTTTTCCCAAGACAATAAAAAACCTTTTCGGGTGAATGACAAAATGAAGTTATTGCTCCAAAAACTGAGATGAATATGGTACATTTGGTCTGCATCCCACTGAGCACCATTTATTCTTGAATATGATGTCTTTTTTCTTCCTCACAGTTTCTGCCTTACAGTTTTGTTTTTTTGTTTTTCTTTCATGCATGTGGACTTCATTGAGTGCCTAATTTATTGCATTTTTAAAACAAACCATTTTGGACTACTTGAGAACCCTTCAGCCCATGGTTCTATCAATGTGGACCAGATTTCAGAAAAGATGGTCTGCTGATTGGACAATAGATAATCCTTGTCTGAAAATTGTGTTCCAGGAATGCAAAATGTACTTTTCTTTTAGTTTTAGTGAGGAAAATAAAATGCATAAAATAAACTGCATTCAACATGAACATAACTTATGATATATAATAGTAAGCCTCTCAAATTAAGTAAACTGTTGCAGCTTTCAGAATTTGGTGGTGGAAATGGTCAGAGACTGGACTAACTTGGCCTTTTTCACCAAACACTAACCTCCATGAGTCTGGACTTGGTCTAAGGATGGACTTTGATGGAAGTTTTTGATTTTTTAACTGTTCGTTTGTATACTGTTCACTGGTTCTGGTTTGATTTGGTCTTCCCTCGTCTCGCACGACAGTCTTGGTCTTGACTTGGTCTCCATAGCTAAAAGTCGTGGTCTTGTCATGGTCTAGATAAGCTTTGGTCTTGGACATGAGGTCTTGGTCAGTGTGGTCTTGACTACAACACTATTAAATGTGAATGGTGTAAAAGTGGTGTTTTGGCGGTTTCAAGTGACATTGTTTTTGTAACAGCCCTGGCACTTCCCACTTCATGATTCACCCTGTTGCTTGTCAAAAAAAAAAACTTGCTCCCAGAAGACTTTATTCAAACACTCTGAATCAGCATCAGTGTAAAAACATGCCGTATTATAAAGTCTAGTTCAACAAGCAGCACTAACATCAGCCAAAAACATGACCATGATCGTGTTCCCTCTGAAGTTCACATCTCTGCTGCTACAGTCCACTGTTACTCTTCTTTACTGCCTACTATCTCTCATATACACACACACATATCAGCTGAGGGTATAAAACAAACACTATGTCAGAAATCTGGCAGCTCCGAGCCCCCAGAGAGCTCCCACTCAGCGGGCTGCGAGAGACGGGGCAGGGGCGAGAAAGGATTGTGAAGAAGCAAAGCTCAGGAGGCTACTTGTCAAAACAATATGGCTACCCCGCAGCTCCTCCTTCACAAGTCAGAGCCTCAGAAAGGTTACAGTGAGTTAGATTAGATAAGAAAAATGAGCTGCGGCAGCATTAGGGCTGCTATCTGAAGAAAAATCGTTCAAGTGCCACAAGTGCCAGGGTACAGTGTCAAAAAATTTACAACAGTCCATTTTTAAGGTTTTCTCTGAAGCAGTTTTTCAGTTTTCCCAGTTTTGTCAGTGAAATGCTTTATCAGCAGAGTTCAAAGGCGCAGAGATGGAGCAGTTTATACTGTACTTACTTCTGATTGTGGATGTTTCAATTTTTGTGGATTTAGGCAAGATTTTGTGGGAAATGCCATGGTTGACCAGTTAATAAAAGTAAATGAGCTGACCAATCACAATAGACTGGGCTGAGAAGGAGGAGCTTAAATAAACCAAGCTGAAGCATGACCCATAAACATGATTTATTTGGGGGTTGAAGTTTCTATAACTGAGCCACACAGAGGACTTTGATCATACATACTGTCGATAAGCAGCATCACACGAGTGTGAAGATGACGAGTGTGAAGAGTGGAAGCTGCAGTGATGGATGTTTAGCCCGAAGCGACCAGGTGTGAAATGTGATTATCTGCATCACTTTTTTTACTAATGACACCAGCCACCAGCGTCGTTGCGGGTGTGTGCTCAGGTTTCTGTATAATTCAGTCGCTTATTAAAGCTTGTTGGCAGTTTGCTTGATGGCCTTGGACACAGGGTGTGTTTAATTTATCCGACTGTGTGTCCCAGGGAGTGCTTTTATTCTTCCCCTCAGTGTGCTCTTGGCATTATTAAAGACATTAATCACTAGGATCTCACGCCTTGTTACGACTCAGTCCATCTCCAACAGAGCGGCCCCTGACGCGTCCCACACAACAATAAGACCCAGCAGTAACACGAGCCAATATAGGTCTGTTATTGACACTAAAAATCTCTGGTATAATCCTCCATGACTTTAAAGCCCTTCCTTTAAGTCCCACAAGGTTTGAGTGTCTCAACAAGCCGTAACTGTAACTGTTGCGCGGCTTGTTATTATATCATAGAAATACATTATAGTATATAGACATTTTGTCATTTATTGTTATCTTATCACGCAAGATATGAGTAAGCTAAATGAGAGGCAGAGTATTATGGGGTTCTTTAGTTTCTGGAAGAAGACGAGTCTTACGGGAGGAGTGTGAACAGTTTGTGTGCTGGATGGGATGGATTTTTCATGAGATAATTGTTTAAATAGGGAAAAGAAGCTGCTGTTTGTTATTACCGCTCTACCCAGCCTTCCTGTTAACAGCAGAGAGGTTCCCACACCGTGAAAGACTATTAAGATGTGAGACCTGAGACCTGCCTGGTTCAGCCTCCTCAAAAAGTACAGGCGTTGGTGGGCCTTTTAAATACCTGACCTGAGTAGTAACTTTTTGAAAAATGCTCCAAAACCCATCTATATTTGCCAATTATTGTAAACACATGGCATTTTTCCCAAGTGGCCCATGTGTAGTTGTTTCATATCGTCTGACAGACCAAAGCTGTCTCTCTGAGTGCCTGAGTCTAAAGTGTTTTTCCTGCCACAAATGTTTAACAGTTGCTAAGCTTTAGAAATTGAGACGCCAGATACACACAGAAATAAAAACACACATTACTTTACCAAGGTTTTTGAAAAGCCTCTGTAGTAGGCCAGTTTCTCACTCATCCTCACAAAAAAATAAGGTGACGATTTGAATAATCACACTAAACATCAGCTAGAACTACAAGATAAACTGATCTGCTCTTGTATTTATTGCAGGAAATGATCAGATAAGTGTTACGTAAGTGAAGGAGATTTACCTTTTTCATTTTGGTGGACTGGACCAAGAGGTATTCTTCAAGTTCATACAAACATTTCTGAACTAGTGCTTTCCAACAGTTCAGAGGAGATAATTGTATGGGCCTTAACTTCATCAAACAGAATGAAATACAGTGTAACACGTATCTTTGTTGTTTGTTTTCTGTTCTGTGGTCAGTTCATTTCTGGTTTCCGAAGCACCACTATGGGCTGCGAGTGCGATGATATGTTGCCGTCCGCAGTGAGCCGTTTGGACAGCTCTCTAACTAAGACGAATGAGCGAGTCCAGCCTCTGGGTGACCGGCGCCCGCTGGGACATGTGGCCCAGATTACAACAGCACCTTTGGGAACGAATGAACAGTGTTCTGCTGCAGCCTCCCTTCAGCTCCGCCCTCTCTGGCCTTTATCAGCTTCACTCATTTTCCCAACAGCTCCGTCACTCCTTCAGACCTGCATAAAACTGATTTATTCACACTGACCCTCCTGCTTTTCAGGCCATTTCACTTTTAAAATCCAGATATCGGTACATTTCCTGGAGTGACACTTTGATTCTTGTGTGCTATGGTCTTTTCACAGCTAAATTGACTTTCTTCATTAAACAGGTCACAGGGATCAATGAGGCAAAACTTTCTGGGGCTGACAACATTACCACGGACAAAAATGTACGTCTTTTAGTTATGATATTAGTTTCAGTCAATATTTCTTGCAAGTTTTTGATGGGATCATTTCTTAAGTCTCCAGAACTTTCCCCTGCTGCTGAGCTATTGAATTTGACCATAGACCAACATATTTAAAACCCTATTCAGGAGCTATTTTAATATAACACAGTCAGGAGCACTGTCTTAATCTTTCTTGTTCTTTTCAAGTGAAAAATTGATCATGCATTTCATTGTATTCTATTTGAAGTCACGCCGGAGCGGTCCAGACGTGTGATATTTCAGATCATGAATAATGGATCTGCCTGAGTGGAGCTGACTGATGAGTCTGGACTAAACGTGGAGCGAGTGAGTGAGTGTCTCGGTGTCGGCTCGATGCTGCGCGGACAGCTGTACTAGAGAGGTTTACACACAAACACACGGCTCACGGGCCGAGTCAGCGTTTTCAGCGGCGAACGGAGGAGCAGCTTGTGAAAGTGAATGGTGGCTCTTGTCCTGCTCTGTCTCAAGGTCTCAGGCTATTGCTCTGTTTAATACTCTGTCTGAAAGGTGCAAAATATAGACATAACTAAAGTGGTCAGAAGTATTTAGAAGCAAAAACGTGGCAGGATGATAGAGGATGCAATGAGTAGATTTTAGTACAGATGAATGTTATTGTATAGCAGTAGTGTTTCGAAGTAATAATTGAGGTCACATTTCTGACATTTTTAACAGAACTCCTAGTGTTTCTTTTACACTAAAGAGCTTCAATAATAATGAATCGTATTAAGACAGGCCTGTCACACGAATGAATTAATGAATAGCCAGAGAAATCCCACATATGCAAACAGTTTTGTGCTTTTTACATGGCTGATAGTTGGCACTGGTAGGATTATCATTTTTGTAAACTGGGAAGAAAAATACTTTTGGGTTCTCTTTCAATTAAGCCCTAGACCCAAGTCCAACAAGAAGCACTTAAACTGTATTTAAATGTTAATTAAATATTAAACTAAACTCATTTAAGACTGTTTTATGTCCATAATTATTACTGTATATGTAGGTGGCGCTTGAAGAAACAAGTATATTATGAGATGGTACTTGGTCAGTAAGTTTCTGTTTGATCTACAGTACACGGCACTGTCTGAGACGCTGCTAACTGGACCCTGATGTTTAGCCAAGGCCAAGTGCATTTGTTTGGAGGTGTTGCAGACCCCAGTGTCAAACAGACCATTTTTAACAGGATAATGCACAGCTCAGCTCAGGCCTCTTAAAACTGTGCAAGCTGTGCACGTGCAACGCTTTTCTCAAGTGCTGAATAGAAAATCACAAATCAAACCCCCAAGACACCTCTATCTGTCTATCTGACATCTACTAAGGAGACTGAGAGGTCTATTTTGCTCTGTTTCATTACTGTTTGTCCAGCAGTGCACAGTCTGACCTCCTAACCTTGACTGAGATTCTCAAATACAAATGTCTCAGAGGTAATAAAGGACTTCCCGGCAGAGTGCCTGGAGCTGGAGGATTTTCCAGACCTAACAGCTGTTTTTGTCGGCACACACCTGAATAATAAGGCGGAGTGTGACCCCAGCGCTCGGTGCTTTCTGCCCCGGCCCGGTGCATTTTCCCGGGTCACTGTGGTGTTAAACGTGGGATCTTTCTACAAACGCCTTCTACTGTCCGAAATAATTAAACTCCAGTTGGCGTTGGATGAGCGGAGCGCGCTGCAGGTGAAGCCGTTCGAATGTTAATGAGAGCGAACAGAGAAGAGGAGTGGATCTGGAGCTTCGGCGGGGGGCCACCTGTCAGCTGTGATAAAACGGAGAGGGACGGAGCAGCCTTTGAGTCTGAGGTAAGGACAGAGCGGGACAAAGAGGTACTGGCGAATGAAACACTGTCTGGAGCTACAGTCAGGGTTTGAAAGTGTAGCTCAGAGATAAAATGGATGGAGAGCACTAAAAACATTTAAGTACCATCATCAATCAAACCACATGTTCCCAGCTAAAGTTTACACAGCTTTAGACATATTCTAGAGTGGACTGTTTTTTGGATGTCTTGTTCAAACGCCCAGTACAGTTTTTCAGACAATACTAAAAATATACAGTATGTCCATTTGAGAATACCTGCATAAGTGTTTGGAGTCATTTTTTTGCAATATAAAGCTTATAGTAATTACAACCACTTCTAAAAGAAAATTTATCTTATATAGGGACAGAAGTAAAAAGTATCTAAAAGACTAAAACTCAGTGCCAAACTTTTAATTTGTTTTCCAAGAGAAGAATCTGGACCAAACATTTGACCTGAAGCTACTGTAAAAACCCATCCAGTCTGTGGTTAATTGGAGGCTCCTAATTCAAGATGTGTTCAAAGACTATTAGTTTAGAAAAGTAACAAGATTAAATACAGTTGAGATGATGAAGAGCTTTGCAACACTAAATACAAAATTTCTAAACTGTGTCCACATCTTGCATTTCATATAAATTGCCTCAGCCCAGTTCCAAAAAAAGGCCTGCGGCTTCTTACGGAAGCTGCAAGTTTACTTTAAACAAATACAGTTTTATTTAAAACAGACGAACAGCAAAAAACTTACAGTTAATAGCAAAAACAGATGGTTAAAATAAGTTGGGGATTTTTTTAGGTAGGTAGTTCTAGACATTATTCAATCACTGTTGAGCAGCTTGGATTCTACATTAAGATCTTTTCACATATATCATGAGCTTATTACAAAATTTTACATCTTCTTTCTTTGACACGACTCTTTCAAATGTCTTGCTTTGATGTTGACGATGAACAAACCCAGTGGCAATGGGTCATAAATTGACTTCGCTTTAAAATTTCAATTCACATATGGCTTAAGCTTTTATTAAAAAATGTTGGACCAAGAGACTAATGCAAAGAGAGACATTATGGAGAACACAGTTTTAACCAGTGCACTCCACTCTGTTCAACAGGATACTACAAAATGCAATTTAAAGACACAAAAATCATTCTTTAACTGGTTTAAGCAGCCAATGTCCAAAATGTCAAGGTAAAAAAGATATTCAAACTCTAGCCTCTTCAAGCCATTGTCAGTCAAACAGAGACAGCGTCAAGTCAAAACTTCCCAGACTCCTCTGCTCCCTGCTGGAAGCCTTCCCACAGTTTGACAGACTCTAGACTTGACAAGAGAAAAAACTACAAGCACTGCCTCTGGCCTGATCCTTCATCTCAGCATTTGCGTCTCGCCTGGTGTACCTGCCTGTGAACTGACAACACTGCATGTACACAGCTGCAATGAGCACCGAGGCCTGATAATATTCCCGGTCGCTGCTGACTCGGCATCCTTTTGACTGTCAGCTCTTTTGACTGCACGGCTATGGAAATGAAGAGGACCGGGGGAAGTGCATTAACATAGAAAATTGCCGTCTCTGTAGGAAAGTTCCAGGGCAGCGGCGTACATTGAGATGGGCTGGGAATAAAAACTGCAAGGTGAGCAACAAGCGGAATTTAATTCAATACACTGTCATTTGGAAATACGCTTTAATACAGCTATTTTACCGAGTACGGATATAACACGGAGCATTGTGTGGAGCAGTAAGTCTATTGAATAAGTATGCAGAAGTGAAATTAAGCACCTGGCGGGAGAATAAAGCCCTTCGCTGCTCGTGTATTATCTCCGCACTGTGTTGAGGAGCAGCTGAGACACAATCAAGTTCGCACCTGACATTTAGCTGCATCTCAAGTGGCCACTCGTGATTAGATTCTGCTATCCAGCTCATATTTGAGCTTTTCTCTGGGAATAATGTAACTGCTGACAAACACAAAACTGGCTTTTTATTGTCAGACCACGTGTCAAGAGAGAAGGGCTGATGTGGAAATTTGCATACAGAAGGAATAAACCAAAAATGAAACATACTAGTAAGAGAAGTCAGTGGATGAGAATTGATTTGATGGGTTAGACAAAATATAAACTGTGTAGTAGTAGTAGTAGTAGTAGACGTAGTAGTAGTAGTAGTAGTAGTAGTAGTAGTAGCAGTAGTATTTTAAGAGTATTTTTGGCCATAATCACACAGGGTTTATATAGGAAAGAAAGTGGAGCTAGAATGTATTGCTAATGTAAGGCTAATGCTAAATTGCAAGCTCTAAAATATTTTGTTCTGCCACAATTTTTTGCACTGGGACAGTTTGCTGACAAACATTATCAGCACCTTCAAATCCAAGGCCATGGTTCTCTGTTGTTAATGAGTAGCCTACCTCCTGCAGGTTGAAAAGGAGAAATATCTCAGGGTCTTGTTCATGACTGGGTTAAGGATGAAACAGGAGACTAATAGATGGATCGGCAAATACATGTGATGTGCCAGAGTGATGAGGTGATGAATGAACTGAGTTATGAGGTAAAGCTCTAGGTTGTCATGAACTGTGAGATCTCAGATACTGGAGACTGAAAAGAGTTTTCTCAGTGGGAGGCTGGAGATGATGTGCTCCAAGTGAGAGGAGCCAGATGAGGTGGCTCAGATGTTCCTTTGGAAGGTGTTTTGGGCATGACCCATCAGGAGGCGAAAGGTACTATGAGTACTGTGTCTCTCGGTTGGCCCGGGAGCTCCTAAGTGTTCCCCTGGAGGAGCTACAAGAAGAAAAGTATAGTAAGTATAATCTAAGAAAATCTACATTTCAGAAGCTGAAAATGTAAAAATAAAAAATGAACAGACTTACAAAAAGCGCAAATCACATAAAAGGTTCATCTGCCAGTCTAATCAAAGTGGTGAAATTCAAGTAAACCTTTGAAATGTGGCAAAAATTAGCTTCAAAACAAGAAGTTGAAATGCTGTCTGAGAAAAATCATGTTTTAATCATAAACTCCAAAACCCATTTCAGAAGTTGAGCTGTCAATCACTTTAAGACACAAGATGTTATTAGGTGAGCAATAATTTACCAAGGGCCCAAGACTAGTACATTGTTCAAAGATTTAAATGGAGATGTGAAGAAAATGGTCACTGAATTTGGGGGCATTCTTTTAGTTTTGGAATGGGCCAGAAGGTTAAAAATAGAGCACCTTCTGCTCACTATGATTAATAATTCAGAGGAATATACTTTCTGAACAGGCAACTAAAAGCAAAAAAGGAAAAAAGATATGAGAAAATGAGCAAGTGATGTCAGAGTAGGTCTCAGTGGACGGTCAAATAAACCTTACTGAACCCTACAATGCTTTTAAGTGGTTTACAAAGGTTAAAGTTTATAAAGAGATGGATCCACATTCCTCTGGTTAACCAAAGTACAGCCCATAATAAGAATAAGAATAAGAAAGTAAAACAAAATGGCAGACTAGATGGATTTAAACTGTCATAGAAGCAAAAAATGTGAACGTTTTGGAAGTCTGTTGTGTCGAAAACCAATTTGGATTCTACATGAATGGGTTTATTTAGAGCAGATGATAAATTTAGACAAAAAGCATCTCACATGGCTTTGACATTTTAATGTTTCCTGAGTCTAGTCCTTCTTGAACATATAAAAGCTTTCTAGGACCTGCTTTTAACTGTCAAAACTGTCAGAACTGATGAGATGCCACTTCCCCTTCAGGAGGAAGTGACATAGTCCAAATATGGGCAGCAGAAGACACCGTTTATGGCAATGATAAAAGGAGATTCTGCAGACACACTTTAGATAGTAAATAATATTGACATAATAGGAGTGGGAATCACGTCGTACCACAAAGGGATTTCCAATAATATCACAGCTTTTACAGTAAAAATTGGCGTCTTAGCAAATACCACAATATCTGTATCGATATCATGATAATGTATAACAATAACGATAATGATACATACGATATATTGTCTCTAGAGTATAATTTTTTTTACATGATGTCTGGGTTAATATCGTTATCCTTTGTGTTCTCTCCATATGATTGGCCAAATGAACTGACCTGAACAACTTAATGCTATTTGCTGCAGCTCAAATTGTATTTTGTACAATATATACAAATTCTGAAATCGTTTTTACATAATGTAACGCCGTAATGTCTTCTACATCAGGTCAAAATCTGTTACCAACAATAGATCATGTCCCAGTTCTACTTTTTCTACTTGCCAATACCAAGTACAGATACAAGTCACTAATATTTGTTAAGCCATGCTTTTATTTCAGTGCCATGTTGGTTTTCAGATGTTTTCTATGATTTTTTTTTTGAGTATTAGTTACAGTTTATCATCATTTACAGTAAAATATGACCAGGCCAAGAAAAAAAGGGGACACTGCTGTTAGCAAAGTACTTAGATGGCAGTATCTAGGGAGGACAAATGAGTTCTCCAATACTGAGGCTCCAATACTGATGAGTACTAGTATACTAGTATTAGGATTTATATCAACTTAAACTATTGTGCAATGTGTAGTGGTGCAATATGAAAGTTTTTTTTGTGTACAATTTTTTAATTGATTCTTTTAATTTTGATTTTTGGTAAAAGCTAAATGCTGGATCTAGATTTGTAAGATCTTATACCTGACGCACTGTTATTGGACAATTTTGGTATTGTACCACCATTTTAAGCTTAAGTTAGAGATTGTTTCAGGGAGAAACATGCCATGGAGTTTGGTGAAAAAAAACCCAAAAAACAAATAAATGCTGTGAAAAACAATGTTCCAGCAGTTGGTAGTCAGTCAGAGAAACCAAGTAAGACTTTTGTGACAGTGTGTAGCACAAGTGTTTAACAAAGCTACCTGTCAAATGGCTGTCTCCCAAAAGCAAGTTCAAAAACAGGCCTTCAGATCTCTGCAGCGGAACGGCACACACACTGAGAAACACTCGCCGACTTCTGTCCTCCTTTCTCAAGGCTAGGTTGGACACTGCAGAAAGACGAGCCTGCTGCAATAAGCCCTTAAAAGCATCAAAAAGACATCAGAGGGGACTTCAGCCGCTACAGAAACACAGATGTACTGATCTAAACTCGCACAGGCCTGGAAACAAAGTCTGGCGAGGGCTGATGTAATTGGACTGTAAGGCTCATGCTGCGGCGAGTTGTCTGGAGGAGAGATGGGCATTAATATTGAGCGGAGCGCCGCGGGGCACAGGGCACTTTCAGCCAATAAAAGATGGACTCTTAGTCGCAAAAGACCACAAAGACAATACAGACAATGGGCCAGGTCCACATCAGAGTTGACCTCGAGAGCTTTGTTCAGAGCCGAGAGTGAACAGCATACAATGAGCAAGATTTTGGATGAACGAGGGTTTATAGATAGATGGACAAAAGTTCAGGTGTAAGATCAGATTTGATTGATTGAGACTGCTTTAGGTCCAGTTGTCCCAAATCTTAATCAAAACAGTTCAAAGCATTGTACCAATATCTATTACTGATTATTGCATGCCAGCTTTGCGTTTTAGTTAAAAAGTTACGATTGGTCCACTGGGATACAACCTGGAAATGGTGAAAGTGAATGGGTAAGGCTGGCCGGGCAAAATCATATATTTCAAACACAAAACTACATCAACAAATGGTTCTTGAAAGCAGCCAAAATCAGTTCCTCTGCCAACAACTGCATTAAACTGCTCCTGTCTGCTTTCCAGGCAAAGTGCAGTTCATCAAATAAGGCCCTTCTACATACGCTTTAACAGTAACAGTCAAACTCATATTCACCTAAAAGTCCATCAGTCTATTTCTGTGGTATGAGCGAAACCTGAAAATCATTAAAGATCTAACTCTAGCTGAGTCAAATGGGGTCTAATAGTGAAGTCTGCAGCACCTAAAGCTTAGCCCAAAGAAACTCTTGGTCTTTTCACACCACTGAGCAATGCAAAGGCCAGCTGAATCTCCACACTACATTTATAGGAGCTAACTGAAGCTGTAATTAAAAACACACACTACACTACATTGAGGTGAGCTGTGGTATTTCACACTCTGTGGCAGGGAACAGCGGAGCTCTTTGGGTCAATAGCTTTTTAATCAGAGCATTTGCAGGAACTGTTTAGAAACGAGGAGTAAAACCTCAAGGCTGGACCTAAAATGCTGGACCAGATCGAGGCGGCCATGTTCTGGCACAGAGTCTACAGTAATTACATCGCTTTTAAATGGCTTTGTCGACAGAGGGAGGCAGCTGGTGAGAGCCTCTTCCTTCGCTGCAAAACTTTCTTGACTCTATAAACACTTTGAAAAGTTGAGGACAGTTACTAATGATTTAACACGCAATAATCGCTCTGCGTAATTAATCGAACTGTACATTTACATTACATCAGATGTGGACAGACTCAGCTGGACTAATCTGAACAAAGATCGCCGCACAGAAAAGGACTGTGGCGTATCGCTTGAGTTGCCATGATGTACCAACCAAGTGGAAACTTTGCTTCAGTCAGTGTTTAAGGATTACAGTCTCGCAGAAAACATCTCTGGTTCTTAAAAAAGAGAAAACTTTCCTCAAATGAATCTGGACAAAATGACTGTAAATGAAAGACATTATGTTTAGAATTGCTGACTTCGAGGCATATAAGAAGCAGCACAATAGCGATGTCAGCGCCAAATGCTAATCCTTGACGAGATAGCGCTGGGATTTGATGACTCTCAAATATCGGAGCAACAGGAGACTTGTGTTCTGCTTCCTCTGTCACTCAAAGACCCATGTGTGCCACTCTGGCAGAGGGGGAGTCGATTAACAAGGCAAATAGCTTCTTCGTCTTATCTTTCTCGAAGGGGAAGAGATAAGGGCCAATGAGAGCGCGTCTCGGAAGCCGAGTGGCTCCCTTCAGGCCGACTGACAGAAACGAGAAACAAAGAAAAACACATGAACTCCCGGGACGTTCGAGTGTTTCTAACAATAACTAACGCTGCA
Source organism: Rhyacichthys aspro (assembly GCA_036850595.1). NCBI lineage: Eukaryota > Metazoa > Chordata > Actinopteri > Gobiiformes > Rhyacichthyidae > Rhyacichthys > Rhyacichthys aspro. The sequence continues at coordinate 6,973,541 of CM072170.1, read as the reverse complement.
CATCAGTCACTCAGAGGCCTCCGGGACAACGCTCCGTTTCTATTGGACAAATTCACCAATGTGAGGTTTACACAGGGAGAATGGGGAGATTGGCTGAATAATTTTCAAGAAACATCATGTAATATTTTTCTTTGGTACAATAATAGAAAAACCCTGTGCCTCAAACTCTTCCACAAATGCTGTAAAGGAAAGCCCCGCTGATGCTCCAGTGAGGGACTTTAGAAACACTCATCTTTTGAAGAAAATTGCTCCATTTCAGTGTGGAACTTTTAAAGACTTTGAACCAGTAAATATTTCACTATTTTATGCTCATACACAACAAAATCTATACATGTCTCCTACATTTTTCTGTTTAGCCACTCAATTATTAAACAGAACCTCGTGCATCCAAATGATCATGAATCAGACAAACATTGCATCACCCATGTACCATGTGTATCATCACTGTACATATTTATTTTGTGATATAAGTTTATGCCATTATAGATTTGGAGGAGTCACTGTAGTATTTATTTTCTTTGAAGATTAAGAAACTTTTGTTCTAACAAACCTTTTCCAACATTTTAATTACCCTGGAGTCTGCTAAATGAGGCTGAAAACATTAAAAATTGATTCAGTTATTGTTTTGCTGCTGCTTTTGCTCACTATTTACTTCATTAAACCCAAAATATTATTCATTTGCACAATCCACATTAAGTGTAGTAAAAACTCTTTGGTTGAGTGTGGGCGATGCTTCTTGGTCGGCGGGACAAAACATACGCATTATCCAAATACATTACCGTCTATGGGCCCATTTGCTCTTTGTCATTTTTTTAGATGAATGCCTAAATTTGCAGAAATGGAAACAGTTTGTGTGACATCTAGACGTAACTCTTTCCAGACAACCAAGTCATTTCAACTTAGGGTATATTAAATCCATCCAGATTATTTAGCGTTAGATGGTGTTTTCTACTGCACTTCTTCACCGAACTAACAAATGCACTGTGTGTTTGCTCGCAGTGTTTCAAAATGTTAAGCAGGATGACTATATGGAACTGCAGTAACCTACTGTGACCTCTATGTGTAAGCGTCTTATAAAGATGGAGGACAAAGGGGAGCGGAGTGCGGTGCAGCAATTACACACTCTGTCAAAGCACGGCGCGAGGAAAAGCTTGATTCCTCCTCAGCTGGTGTTAGCTATAAAAAGAAGGTTGGGGGGAAGTCAAAGTCATCTGAATTAGTTGTGAGAATGCGCCGCTGATAAAGGCTTTTCCACGCAACAAAAAAAAAAAGAAAAAAAAGAGGAAGCCTCAGTCCATGTGTGACCCTGTTGACCAAACCAATTTTCCCCTTGTCAGGCAGTCCCAAGGCTGTGAGCGGTGTATGTGTCTCGCAGCAAGAGGAAAGAGTGTTCTAATAATGTACCCGGGGAACACAACAACAAGTCAGCGGTCCCGGGGGGAACGCCGTGAAGAGTCCTACTGTTAACCCGCCGTACGAGGCAAGGCTGGAGGTTTGCATATATAACACAACACGGGTGATTACATCCCTGTGTTTCTGCTCCAAAAATAATCCCATTACATCGGTTGTTCGGATAAAATGTTGCCTCTGGTTCCTCAGAAAATGAGATTAGGAGCAAGATCTGTACTGTACTTCTTCATCTGAACTCGATTTGAACTGGATTTTCAAGCCTAATGCTCTGTCTGCCTCCACGTTCAGCAGTAAGTCTCATGGGGTCACTGTCAATAATTGGCATAAACCTAAAAAATGTCTCGTAAAATGACCTTGCCTTCTCTTATTGGGTCTCGTGCACTCTTTACAGACCCACTTTGTTACTTGTCTACATCACTATGTCACAGTAAGTCAGGCTGAACATCTAGTTGGTAGATATTAAGTTTCTTATGGCAAAATTGGAGATTACAATACTACATCTTACTGTATCCAAGCAATTCAATGACGTGTCTATAAAAAAACAAAACAACGGAAATCAGGCCATGTGATGAGTTTCCTGTTACACATTTAGAAAGAAAACTCTAAAGATAATGTTAAAAAAAAAAGAAGTATGGCTGTGCTTCCTCTCCAGCTGTGCACTGAAGTAATAAAGAAATAAGGAAACTTGCAATGGGTTTGTCGAGCTGTAAAAGTCTATTTTTTCAAGAAATAAGGACACTGTACACTAGTTAAAACATATTTTTCCACACTGTATACAACTAAAAAATTTACATACCTACTCCATCGCTTAGGCCTATGACGTCATTAAAACATTTACTACTTCAGAGCAGAATGGTCTTTTTAGAGGGTGGGGCCTAAAGGACATTAAACATTTACAATATATAAAGGTCTCAGATGTTCTCAGTAGGACACCATAGAGTAAAATAATGAATCAGTTAATAAGGAAACTTAAATATGTGTGATTCCGACACATCTTCCTCCATTTATCTCCCTATTACCGATGTAGCTGTTAAAAGTACAGCTGTCTTTTTAGTAAATACCCCTCGTTCTATTTAACAACCCATGCCATCTCCGGCTCTACGTGAGCAGTGATCCAAACAATTATTTTATATCTGCATGACCTTTAAATCTTCAAACATAAGCATGTGGGCGTTTGCACAGCGGTGTATCACAGCACAGACACATTTAATCCAAACTTATCACTAATTTGACTCCTCATAACTTTTAATGGGGTTCAAATGAGGCCAGATTTTCAGTTAATGGTTAAAGTTCGACTGAGGACTTTGGATGTACCTTGTTCTTCAGTGACTGTCCTCATTCTGATAGAGAAACATGCCTGTGTGTGTGTTCCCTCCATCTTCTGAGCCACTGAACAGAGTTTTTAATCTGTAATAGGATTGGTCACTCATCCTCAAAAGAAAACCAAACTCCAGAAGTGTACAGATAAACAGAATAAGTCACAGCTCACTTATTTGGAGATAATAAAGGAGTCATATCCCAGATCTGCGAAGTTAAATAGACCAAACTATTTGTACAGTCTGTAAAATCCCAATATTGACTGGTGCATTACTTCGTTCACTCTTGAGTGTGGTAGCCACTAAAATAAAACTGAATTATATAAAGTCAGAATGACAAAAAAGCTACAGTTCAGAGGAAAATATGCTCCTAACCCTAGATCGACAGCAAATGCCACTTTATATTAAATCTGCCCTTGCTTCAACAGTAGTTGGGGCGTTTCATCCATATTTCATTATCCTCCGAAGACCTCGCCTCTAGGAATAAGTGAAGAGCTCTATTTTTGACTGGAGTTATTCAATGTTACACCAAAATTTGTTCTTAGACTTGCAGAGTAACCAAGTTCAAACCTATATATGAGGATAAGACAGGTCTGATTCACTTGATAACTTATTTGCTTTGAAGTGCTTTTTAAATAGGAAGTGGCCTTTTATTGTCAAACCCTATTGACTTAAACTGATTGTAGATTAACTGCCTTTTACAGCTTCTACATTGTAAAACTTTAACTTTAAGTGTTGTTTTAACAGTGTGTAACTACAAAAAAACTGTGAACATTATGACAAAAACAGAGTGTAATGAGACAGATTTATGTTGATTTATGGAAACTACTCGTGCCAGTAGTTGTTTTTTTTTTTTGCAATATTTCTTTTGTTGCAGACAAGTTGGTGGGATGAATTAACATGAGTTTGCTGCAAAGAAGCTCAAAAATGGCTATTGCTAAGCTTTGACTTAAAACCTTTACACACTTGGGGTAAAATACAGTCTAATTTTCCTATTCTTGCCTTTTCTTGCAAAAAATGAGGGGGAAAAAAACACGTAGATCAAAAGGTGAGTGAGTCAATGTAATGTATTTGTGGTTTATAATAGCCTTGTTCTTATCCTCCTCACTCAATCTCACAACAGATTAGACCAGTTGAAAAAAACAGATGAAGATAGACATAGAGAAAATTCATTCTCTACGGTTGGTGAATAACCTTTACTGGGCTTTCAGTGAGAGAATGAGTGTGAGGTGCCTGTACTTGGGCACAGCAGGAGAACAGCGGGATGGCCAAAGGGGGAAGGGACGGCACTGTTGTTTTTTCTCACTCCATCCCTCCAGCAAAGCCAATTTTCTCTCCGAGTGAATGGGATTTCCCGAGGAGAGGAGATAGAAGCTGTGGGTCGGCTCCGCCCAAGGCACTGTGTTAGCTCCTGAGTGGTGGACGTACTCAGGGTCTGTGTTCAGTGTTATTCCTTTGGGTGTGACCAAAAGCAGGAAGTTGGATAGAATTACAAATGGATGTTTTTATGTCAATGAGGTTGTTTGAATAAAGACCAGGACCAGTTTTGCAAAGTCATGGTGCAGGTGTTAACCACAACTTACCATTATCACAGTCATAACAGATATTAACCTACTTTATAATCACTGTTAAAATTACAATGTGAAGTCCCAGTGCTGTTTGCCAAATACATAAACACCTGCTTCTGACCTGGTGTTCTGTGTGACACTAATCTTGTGTGTTTCAAAGCTTTGTATGTGTCATAAGCCTGGAGCTATAGGCTTAAAGAGTGAGGCTCAGCAGGTGTAACTAACAGACAGCTCATTTGTATATGACTCGGCTGAACACATGTTGTTGTCTTTGATCTAATTTCGTTTTCAAATCACCTACATAAGGTGTGTCTGACTCATTTAAATTCGGGGCAGGTACAACTCCATTACAATGTCAGTACTCAAAGCAACTGCAAATAAAAAAAAGGCTAGTGTTGGCGAAAGCCTTCAGCATGTATGTTTTCATAAAACTCACCCTCACAATACAGTTCTGATGCTAATGCTATTTTGTTAGCAATAACTTAGCTCACTGCTGCATCACTTAATTTTGAGCTACGGCTAAAAAACAGTTGTCTCCTCCATTTATTTTCTCTCTTCTCAGTTGTCCTTGCAAGCTGTTGTATTTTTCCACATGATGAGTGTGATTGTGGCGCTGAATATTGTATTCCTTGAGTATTGAAACTTGCTTCATAAACACCAAGCAGACTGGTGTCACATTTTCCTCTGTGGATAAATAGGAAGTGGTCTATTTTTCGTGAAAAACTCTACTCTCTGTGTGTACTTTTCTTCTTTTTAACACAGACAGACCGTGGAGGCGAAGTGGGTGAAGTGTGTTGCCCAAGGACGACCTGCTCTACCTCCTGAGCTACAGCAAAAATGACGCAGAATTGCATTTAATGAAAACAGGTGTATGTTTGAAGCACCTGCTTTACATGTGCACAGTCTAAAATCTAATGACCATTATGAAAGTACAAGGCTAATACTTCTCTGTCCACTTGTCCATAATTAGATAGATAACAAGTTTGTAAAGTGGTGTCAATCAAACTCTAATTGAAGTTTCTCTGTGTTTGGGCAGCTTTGTTAATAATGCATTATTGATTTGTTTCAGTGTATTATCTGATAATTACAGTCTTTGTGTAATGATATGAGCCTATTGATACCAACAGCAGGTATTGGTTTTGGAGTGTAACCTCATATCCATGCGACAAAAGCCCTCAGTTCTTTGAATGGCCCTGAGATAATGACTCTCTATTGTAGACTACAGTCCTCCACTCAGTCCAATTCAAACAGTCTTAGTGATCAGTAATTGTGCGATTTGATCATGAAAGCTGCATATCAAAGGGATGATGAATACTCGGCTGATTACGGAGCAGAGTGCAACTGAGATACGTGCACGTACTTGGGAAAAGTACGTTTAATAGAGGCCAATCAATTAACAGAAAGAATTGGCGACAGTGCGATCTGCTCATCTCTGCCAGGCCTTGAGCTTCGGCACCATCTGCTCCATCACTGACAATAACACTTTGCAGGTAATGGATTCATGGAAGCCTCAAGTTCAGCTCATGCCATAGACCCATGTTGTGCCAAGAAGCATCAATCACAAAAGATGAATGGGACTATTCAATTTGTAATATGCCCAACCCCTAAAGAGTCTAAAGTTTCTTCTTGTAGACTTTTAAGTGTCATATGGATTAGGCACTACAGTCTACTTTACTTACTTTATTCAAATGTAACTTATAGAATCACTAGTCAAGCTAATTGTAATAGATCACCTATAAAAGAGTCATAATAAACTTGTTCTTTTGTTCCAAGTGACAGGATTTGTGCTTTAATCGGTGTTGTTTTGAGGACTGACTGAGGCAACTGGGACACTCATCCTCACAATCAGCCGATTACACATCCAGACACAACAAAAGGATTAGTTTATCACTGTTATTGTTGTTCATATCACATCAAAATGAATACTAGCAACAGACTCCGAATAAACTGATATGCAAAGTCATTACACTGCTGCTACGTCGAATTAAATATATTTTAGATCTGAAAACATGTTGATATTTTAACCAGATGAATAGTATATTTGTGGTAATTTTAGACTCTACTATATTTCATTCTTTACATCGCTTTACACAACCTTCATTTGATGCAACAGTATCAGCCCATGTTCTCTTGATTAACAGAAAATCACATGTCTTTACACTCTTCATTTCGCGCTGCTTCCCTGTTTATCCTCTGTTTTTCATTCCTGCCTCTCAGATACTTCAGATGTCAGTTCTCAGGCGAGGATGTTAAATCTTGCCAGTGGGGCGCAGACGGTCGGCAGCGGTCCTACTTTTTACTGATCAAATTTTCATCAAAACACCGGCACTCTTTGAAAAGAAGGAAGGAGGTCTCACAGTAATGGTTAAAATGATACTTTTAACGTTTGAGGAGGAGGGTTTTTGCTGGTATGTTTTCCTGTATCTAATGGATCTGTTTTCATCGTAATGACTGTACGGGCTCGAGTTGAAGAGGCTGAAATCGTGACTCACTGACTGTCTCATAGGTCGATTTGAATTTCAGGGTTTTCTCAGAGGGTTGGCTGCAGCAGACACTCCAAACAGGGAGTTACATAACACCGTTGTGTTTAATTAGTCTGTTTTATTATCAGCCCAACACTGAGGACATATAACTCCAGAATAGTTGTTTGTTAAAATACCAACATGAACTGCTTTAGTTGAAACTGAAATTGTATTAAAAGGCATTTAAAGGCTTGTAATTCTTCTTGTTGATGGATTTTGTTTCAAGATTTACAGGAAAATGTATCTTTTGGCCCAAAATCAGTAAATGAGAAAGCATTAACAACAACTAATATTCAGTGCTATATTTAGTTGATGCTTGTTCTGCTCGGTTTAATGTGTGTTCTCTATAAAAGGGGAGCTGGGGTGGAGGTGGGTTTTGACTTTATTGAGAGCATTTGTGTCTCGTCCAGTACAAAATGAATCCGTGCTGCAAACTGCAACCACTACTTTGAGTGTTTCTGGGACTACTGCACATCTTCAACATGACAAGCTTTCATAAACCTGACCAAAAGCAAAAAATGTCACATTGCACCAGAATTACAAAAATCTATCAGCTTCCAAGTCAAAAAAGTGACACTCCCAGCAGCAGCAGCAGCAGCAGCCACACTATTCACAGTGTCATGTTTCGACAGCCCTCAGTCATACAAGGCCACCCATTTGCCATTCAGCAGCCCCATCCATCCGTCGCTGATCCCTGACCCCTGGTGACGTCTCGGGGCTGTGATGAAAGCTTTCCAATGATTGACTCCCATTAAAAAAAGAAATGGAGTTGAAGTGACGAGAAATGATGAGGAGTCACAGCCTGCTTTTCATGTCGAGAGGATTATCAGTTCAGATCATCAAAAAGATACGGCTCCATTCAAAGAGCTACTGTCACGGCTGTGATGTCGATGGGATTAGAGCATCAGCTTCTAATGAGTTTCTAATGAACACTACACACTTTCCTTTTAGATATTAGGCTTTTAGTGTTGTTGTTTCTCATCAGCTGTTTTTAAAGGAGTCAGTGACAATTGATTTGTCTTGATTATGTCGGATCATAATTACATCCAGAATTTTACTAGAGCTTCAGATAAGAAAAAAAAAAAACATAATGAAACAATACATGCAAAAACATTAGAAACATTTAAAGCAAAGAATGTCACGTAAAACTTCTATAGTGTATTTCTTTGCCTTAGTTTACTATACACTTAATGTATCTGACTTTATAAAACCTGTTCGTGTTGTTTGCGGTGCTTATTTCTGAACTCACAAGTCAATATTTGATTTTTACTTTAATACGTGTATAACATAGGATTATCTGGAGGTAAATGGAAGCAGTGATGGGTTCCAGTCGTTGCCGTGGCGATAACGCTGAGGTCATGGGTTCATAATTCTAGGAGTTTATTTCTAAAAGTTCTGTTCCAACAAGTTCATTTTAGAAAGCTCACGAGACGAGACACACACACTTTTGAACCAGGACTGAACTGAGTCAGGATTTGATTTGACGACTGTCCCCGAATCAGAAAAAATGCTGTCCCTCTCAGAGGACACAGGTACAGCAACAGTTACATATTCTCATATTGTTTTGAATTGACTGCATGTTTTGTTTCAATTCAGACTTTTGCTTCTACATAAAACTGTGTTGATTTGATGTGTTTTCAGTGTAAATAGGTCTAAATATGTTAGTTCCTGTGAATTTTACACTTGTTTCAGTTTAGATTTAAGGACTTTTTCTCCTTAATTATGTAAAAAAAAAAAAAATATTCAACCTAGTCTTATAAAGTCAACAGACGTAAAAACATTGTGAACTATGTTTGTTCTGTGGGTCACTGCTCTTATTTTTCATTTCATTTATCATTTATTTGCTCATGTAAATGGAGTTCAAACAGAACAATACAAAGTTAAAGAAATAAGTCTCAAAAAGACTTGGTTGGCCAAACAGTTTAAAGTTCTATTGAGTTCATCCAATGTTTTAATGGGACACTGGACTAACAGACCTTAATGTCCATTGTCCACAGAGTGTCTAACTGCAGACGACATTAGAGTCGGTCAGACTCTGCAGGGAAACACGGCCACATACTCCGTCCAGAAGTTTATTGGTCAAGGCAGCTTTGGTAAAGTGGCCCGATGCCAAAACATTCAAACCAAGGAGATGTTGGCAATAAAAATGTTAAAAGATCCTGAAGCCATCAAAGAGGCAGACGCAGAGGTAAGTATTAAAACTCAAGTTTCATTTATGAATTTATCAAAACTAGAGACTGACGACAGAAGATAGTTAAGAGTTTTTATTGTTCCCAGGTGGCCATGTTGAAATTACTCAGCTCCATTGATTGTGAGAAATCTAATCTGGTGCAGTTCATGGAGAGGTTTGAGTACAAAGGACTCACCTGTCTAGTGTTTGAAATGCTGGACATGAGTCTCTATGACTATATTAAATCTGAAGACTGGGATCCTCTGTCTCTTTATGAGATCCGTCCGATTGCCCAGCAGGTGTGCAGCTGATGTTCTGATCAATATCATTCATACACATTTGAAACATCAGCATTTGCAGCCATTATACTTATTTTTGTTTCTGCAGCTACTGGTGGCTTTAGGAGCCCTGAAAGGTCTCGGTGTGATGCACTCTGACTTGAAACCAGACAACATCATGTTGTCCAACATGGAGCAGCAGCCTTTCAGGGTCAAAGTGATAGACTTTGGTCTGGCCATACACACCTCTGAAGTGATGCTTGGGATGTGGAAACAGCCTCGTAGATACAGGTGGCTTCAGCTTGACTCAATATGAATGACTTTTCTTTTCTCTTGGTTCTTTTATGAACTCTGTGCTCAATGTGTTGTTTTTGTCTTGTGTTTTTTAGGGCTCCAGAAGTCTATCTGGGAAACATGTTCGACGAGGCCATTGACATGTGGGGCCTGGGCTGTAACTTGGCCTTCCTCTTCCTCGGACGGAACTTGTTCACTGTTAACTGTGAATACCAGATGGTAGGCCCCTGTCCTCAGACAGATGTGGACCCTTGGTGTGGGACGGCAGCTCATGTTGTTATGTGTTCACTTTGCAGATGAGGCGTATAGTGGAGTTAGTAGGATTTCCACCAGACCACTTACTCTTGAGTGGGGTTTATAGCAGGTACTTCTTCACTGAGGAGGAGGAGGACGAGGAGGATGATGATGATGAAAACTGGTCGACAAAATGGAGACTCGTGACACCAAAGGAGTTCACCAAAATCACAAAGATCAGGCCTAAAAAGTCCTACAGCTCTGACCACGAACCCCAGTCTTTGGACGATCTGGTCCATGTAGGTGACCTCAGTTCAACTACACATGTTCTTTATTTATTTAGTTTGTGGCTGTAGGAAGTAGAGCCAGAACTCTGACTGAAATCTCTGACTTGTTGAACAAATGCAGGTGTTTCCAAAGTATGGGCCTGAGGAATATGAAGATCGGAAGGCTTTTGTGGACCTTCTCAAAGGGTTGCTCCACCCTGATCCAGCCCTTCGACTCTCGCCTCAACAAGCCCTGCACCACCCTTTCATCACCATGACACACTTGTCCCAGGACCCTAAAGGCATCAACTAGTAAGTCTGTCTGTGTGTCTTCACAAGAGCAGCACACTGTACATTTTCATCAATAATTCAGGTACTAATGTTAATTCTGTTATTTTCAGTTTGAGGATGTGTAAAGAAACAATGAGGGAGTGTTGTGCTGGTGACTCCTCTGATGTTGGGGAAAGGTCTGCCGTCCAAAACGAAGCTGTGGAGTCAGAGGAGGATGTCCAACATCCAGGTCTGCTTTTTAATGCTTATAACTCTGCCACTTCATCACCTAACAGAGAGGATGATTCCTCTGAAGAACGTGGACAAAGTAGAGCGTCAGAGCCAGACGACCCATTTGAAGAGTTATTACCCGAACCCTATTCTTCTGCTGCCGCCAGAAGTTTTGAAAAAGAGTTTGGTTTAACATTGTGCAGCCACAATAAACCAATATCAGCAGAATCAAGTCCATCTGACAGAGCAACCTCTGATTCAGATGAAAGACCAAAGAAGTCTGAGTCCTCTAAAGGTCTGACCCGTTATGACAAACCTGTTGCTGCCTCCAGGTCATTGGACGATGAAGACGATGAATCAGATCTCTGGTCTTCTAAAATTATACAAAAGAGGGCATCAGAAAACGTGAAATCTAAATCTGATACTGAATCTAACTCCAGCTCAGTTGATGGAGTTAATGAGATTAGAAGTGTCTTGAATCGTAAAAGACCCAAAAAGGCAGCATCAGATAAAGACACACCACTAAACATTAGCAGCAAAACTAAAAGATCCAACAACTCTGAGCCCTCTAAGAGTCTGTCCCATGAGACTAAACCTGCTGCTGTTCCTCAAGCCAGTTCATTGGACGATGATGATGAGGAATCTGATCTCTGGTCTTCTAAAATTACACAAAAGAGGGCATCAGAAAACGTGAACGGATCTAAATCTGATACTGAATCTAACTCCAGCTCAGTTGATGGAGTTAACAAGTTTAGAAGTGTCTTGAATCGTAAAAGACCCAAAAAGGCAGCATCAGATAAAGACACTCCACTAAACATTAGCAGCAAAACTAAAAGATCCAACAACTCTGAGCCCTCTAAGAGTCTGTCCCATGAGACTAAACCTGCTGCTGTTCCTCAAGCCAGGTCATTGGACAGAGAGAAAGACTCAGACTCAAAGGTCTGGGTTCTTAAAATCACTAAATCTCAGAGATCAGAGAAAGAGGCCCAATCTAAAGGTCAACTACCTGAGGCCGAAGTGAATGTTGTTCCTGTCCCACGGTCACCTGACAGAGCTAAACCCTCTCCCTCAAGACCTGGATTTAACGAAAGACCCAAAACGACTCCATCAGGGGATAGTCTTTTCAGAAGCAAAATCCCAGATTTAATTCCTCCAGTGTCACCAAACAAAGACACAGTCCCTGATTCAAGAGTCTGGGCTCCAGAGAGAAAGAAACTGGATGGAGACGCCACATGTGCTTCAGCATTTGATGAAGAACTGAGTTCCTGTAAAGTCCCATTAGCCCAAGCCATAGTTCAGGTTTTCAAAATAGGCTTGAACGCAGTCATTGTGAATATTTAGTGTATTGTCTCTAATGGATGAGTGTCAGTGTGGCCCCAGTCTGGAGCTCTTGCAACAACCAACACTGTCCAAGTTAACCCTGAACCAGGAAAAAAGCACACGAAAAACACGGAACTATTGGTGCATTCATGTGATCCTCGGAAACTCTAACATTTTTCAGAGTTCCCGAGGACCACATGAATGCACCAAAAGTTCCACCTGAGACTCCACTAAGATGTGCGTTACATGGAGGCTTTATAAAGTCCCTTCATGTAACGTACATCTGTCGGAGAGTCATGCGAAGTCACGTGTGACTTTGTTCCATGTTTTAAATGTGCCTTCTTCCTGAATGGATTTGGACTCTGCTGGTCGCTGTATGTCTGTCTCCGACAGTTGTCCAGACTGGAGCCACACTGACAGTCGTCTGATGGAGACAGTTCACTAAACACAACCATCATTCACAACCTGAACTCTCTCTGATGCTGCAGCTACACTCACGAATGAAGAGGCAGAGTTTGGGCTTCACACATTATCAACATCTCACTCTTCCTTAAAAAGGAAGAGTGAGATGTTTACTGTGGCCAGTATTTCGTAGATGGGGTTCTGAGGTATTTATGGATAGTTTATGTAGAGTAATCTACATGAATTATCCATAAAAACCTAAGAACCTTTTTTGCAAAAATATTGGTCAATTTAAAACAATGTCCCAGTCTTCCATGAACACAGGCAGAAACAAAAGCACGTCACAACTTTCCTTCTAAAGCCTGCACTCATAAGAAGAATAATGCATGTACTCATAAGAGCTTATTAGAGTACATGCAAAGATGTTGCAGATTAAATGAAACTTCCCTGTTGCTGACGAACAGAGGAAAGATCTTGTTTCATTCCAGTTTCTGACGAAGAGTGATAGATTCAGATGAGAGACTTACAAAAGAAGTACAGGTAGGTATTAACAGTAAAATAACAGTGTAATATAATAAATGATCAAAAGCTAATTTCAAAACTAACAATAAATCATAATGTACAGGGACAACAAAGACATAATGGAACCCAAGATGAAATGGGTCTGTGCTTCTTCACACAGACTTCAGAGAGAGTCCAGCTGCTGAGACAACATCACTCACAGACTCACCTTCAATCTTCAATCTCAATAAATTAACTTTAAATAAACATTTTGAATGGAACTGAACTGAATTCATATGTCATGGACAAAGTGTTATTGAAAAACCAAAAGTTTTAACAACACATCAGTTTAAGTGACAGATTAGGAATAGTTTCTCGACATTTTTCTCCTTTTCTATTTTTCCACTATTCATTTATTCATTAAAGAACATGTGCCATTAAATCTGGATTTCATGCACATTACTGATGCACATCATTATTGCATGAATTATTCTTTCTTCATTGTCACAAGTAAAGACTGTTTTAGAGTGTCTTTATTATGTTAGTACATTCAATAATATGAGAATGGTAAGAATATTAATACTGAATATCACAAAAGGAAGTTCTTCCAGTGACGAGTGACCAGAGAAATATACAAAGCCCATGTTCCAAAAATCACCATTCCCACAATCCAGCTGGAACTGTTCATAATGCTGCAGGTCAAGCCTCATCATGGACACTTTCTGAACTGCGTGTGGATACCATACTTGATACTTGATACTTGATACTTGATACTTGATACTTGACACCATTTATGTCACTGGACAGTTTGGGTTCTTCTTTTTGGGTTTCTTTCTTTTTTTTTCTAGGAAGACTGTTTCCATTTAAATAAGTGAATTTTTTTTTGTTGTGGTCAGGTCTACATGTGTTGTGAAAAATTCTGTGGGAAAAGTGTCTATTCCAGCAAAAGCACGAAAACAAATATAACCGCAAGCAGCGATTATCAGCCCTCGCCGCCACGACCCGGTGCTGTTGCAGATTTTTAAGAGCGTCGCCAGCAGTGACGTTATTGCAAGAGGCGCTGACGCGCCTTTATCCCAGGGTCACAAAGTTGTCTTTTTCCAGGGGGCGCTGTCACGCTTCTTATCTGACTCTTTATTCATGACACTAATGATCCCTACAGACTTTTACATTCATCACTGAATGTGTTTTACCAAATTTAACTAATTGAAAAAAATTTCCCCGGGTTTGCACAGGCCCTGCATAATAACAGAATTTCATATTCGCGCTCATCATAGACGTAGTTTTAATGCGCTTTGCGCACTTCTAGCGATTTCAATAGGCCCATGCCAGTTTGGCTGTCTCGGGCCTAATAAATATTTGTAGCATAATTGCTAGAACCACAGACAAATCATTATTGAAAATTGTTATCCCAAACATGATGTAACCATGTTAATGATACTCTTGTGTTAGTCTGTTTTGATCTTTGAAGATGCAGTGTTCCTTCCTGTTTAAAGCCTGTGAACACCTACAGAAGCCTTACAGGGACATGCTGTTGTGCAGGAACAAACCCAGAGGAAATAGATGAGATGATGAGTTTACTTTAAAGCAACACATATAAAGCCTCAAAGAAGGGTTCTCAATTTTTGTTTCTTTTTTTGGGTTTTTTTTTTTTGGACAAGTAAAATTATAATATTTAAAATAACCTAAAATGGTAAATCAAATTTAAATTTACAATCCACACAAAGTCTTGTTTGAGACAAAAAAGTCCTCCAAAGCACATGGCTAATTTGCATACATCCACAAAGTACCCTACTTTTTGCCAGATAAATTAGATTTTTGCGATTATTATTTTAATTTACTCACAGCCCTAGCTCAAACTATGTGGTTCTCTGACAGGAACAAGGGAAAAAAGCCTTTCTTTACTAGAAACAGTGCACTTGGCTGGACAGACACTATGCACCTCTTATTGAGGGGACACGCTACCATCACCAGAACATGTGACTAGCCAAATTAACTTTTTGCACGTTTTATTTTTTTTATTACGCTTAGCATTGCCTTGAAACAATTATAAGGGTCCAGCTAAGCCCCTAAACTTGTCTGAAATATAAAAGTGAACCAGGCTACGCTTACTGAAAAATGGTATCTTTTCGATACAGAAGCACTTAGCCATGCAGCTCTTGGTAGCTGCCTGCTGCTTTCTCATCTGACAATGTTCACTGTCAGAAGTGGTATGGCAGAAACTAGTCTGTCTCTTTTGAAAGATTAGTTCAAATGGGCTTTTATGCGGCTGAGTTAGGCCTTTAAAATACAGGAATGAATGGAAAAAATGAAAGAAATTGAGAAATTGCAGGTTTATGTGAAATCCCCTATTGGCAGCAGCAGATCAGAGCTAATACCCTGCTGATGTCATTTTCACAGCCTCTTGTCACTAAGCACATTCAACACACATCCACACAGTCAGATACGAGCCGCATGACAAAATGCCTTTTCTCTCTCATTTTTCTGTTTAAAACTCATCGGAAGCAGAGATTTGTCAGCACTCAGACACTATATGACACATCATGCCCCCTAAGGCTGAGTGAATCCACCTTTTCCCAAAAAGTTAACACCCTGGAAAGTACAAAAGTGAAAAATGACTTTTTTAAGGCAGCCTCAGGTTTGCTTGTGTTGTCGCGCTCAAAGATGCAAGATAGCGCTGTGAGAAAAACAAAACAACATTATCTTTTCAGAGGTTACCTTTCCACATTATCGAGTAATCCACAGTCTGAAACTTGAGCGGAACTTCAGTCGAATCTATCTTAAAACCAGACAAAGGATGTGACCTAAGAGCAAACAAATCAACCTCTCCTTGACAACAAATCAAAAAAAGAAAGCCACAGCGTCGTCATCGCCACGAATCACTGGGCTACATTTGCCTGTTTTTACTATTAGTCAGGGTTTGGAGGATATAAAGTGTTTCCTCTATCGCTGCTCCTCATCATTTGCTCTACACAATCAGCTGCACCAATCAGCCTGCAGGCGAGCTGACTTCCTGTTTTCACAGTCCACCACAGATGGGATGATAAAAGGCACTAAAGGATGCTTCAGTGAGTCCTTACCTCTTTCCCAGACAGGTAGTAGGCGGAGAGCAGACCTCCGACGAACCGGATGTTCACCTCGAACACAGACACCTCCGCATTCTGCAACAAAGAGAAAATGAATACAATACAGCTAGTGATGAAAAGAAAATAGATAATATAAACTCACAGATGGTGTTATTGATTTTGAAATGAATGAAATATGTGGAATCTGTCAAGGTGGGCAACTACAGAGATAACATTTTTGAATTAGTGGGAAACACATTTGACTTTTAAATGTCTTCAGATCAAGTGTAAGTTTGTGCCAAGTCTTTTGAGATTTTATTAAAGTTTTCACTGAAGCTATACGGTTTTAATGTTTACACATAAATGTATCGCAAAGAACTTAAGATGTCATCAAGGCTTTATTATTATCAAGGATTTTTATAGATGAGAATTTTCTGTCCTGAACTGGAGCTTTGTCCAATCACAGCTTTCTACAGGAAAAATAAAAAAGCGCTCTCCTTGGTCGACACAGCTCGTCAGTAAGGGCGTAATGGCTGCCGATAAAACAGAGAAAGTGTTCAGTGCTGAATACGTCTATTTAAACTTTAAAACAGCGCAAAAAAACAAAAACAGAGAAACAGAGAAGGGAGGCAAAGTGAAATGGGGATAAATCTTGACAATTCAATGAAGTACTGTTTAAAAGTGTGCTAAAAGTTTACGGTTTAGGTCAGCGCTAAACTTCAGTTTGGTGTAATGTATTAGTGTTTTGTGGAGGAAAAGAAAGCAGGAAAGGTTTCTAGGCTGCTTTGGGGGTGAGTGGTATCTGAGACAGGGAGGGCAAAAAGGAAATCAGGAAGTACAACTTTCTGTAATGTATTAGAATAAAGGGAAAGTGGTGCATCCTAATTTCCACAGGGCCAAATGTCAGTGCAATCTCTGACAAATGCTACTTGTTAAATATTTTGGCCTATGGACATTAATAACCTGTGTGTTCACTGATCAACTGCTTTTAGGCAGAAGGAACTGAGTAATGGAGTCAAGATCATCCTGTGAGATAGTCCCAAGTATGTTTGAAACTAAAAAAACAACTGGATCTGCATAAACACCTTGACAGAAAGCGATCTGAATTACTAACTTCGTGACCTTCTCTGGTTCAAGAAAAGCAACTTGCAGTTTCTTCTAAACGTAGCCCTGTTTTGAAAAGTGTCACTTAAGTCAGAGCTCAGCGGCGGTTAAATAAATGCATCCCATTATCAATAAATAGAAGAGAATATGTATGACACTCCCAAACAAAGGGGAATAAGATCAAACGGTTAAAGTGTGTGCTATGTTTTGACAGTTTTAGAGTCTAAATGGGAACACTGAGTACTCCGTGTCACACAGTTATGACTTTAAAGTTAAAAAATAAATCCTCACAAACCAAACTACGGCCTTAAATGGCTGTAATAAAAAAAGCATCTAAAAATACAATGCCTCTTTTCCTCGACAGTTGTTCGCAGACAGATTGGGACAAAATAAAAGAAAATGGAAGTTTGTAAAGCGATTTGTCTTTACTACAGAACAATGAAGCCTTTTTATGGACAGATTGCAGAGTGAAATGAAGTTTTTTGTGTTGGACTGACAGCTGTCATAAGTCACTGCTGTCGACGAGAGATAGGACAATAGACTCCGTCCTTTTGAAAACTAAGCACTTTAAAACGTGTCCAGTCATTTTAATGCGAGTCTCAGCGAATGATAAAGCAGTCAGATTGTGTGGCTTGTTCGTCCTGATTTAATTAAATTCAATCCTTGACAGAGACATAAAATGCAAAAGAACAATGTCAGATCCTCCCACTGACTGTTGTTTTTTTAGGTTTAATGAGCGATGACAGTGTAAAGTAATGTAAGCTGCTCTTATTCCTAAAGTATAATATACCAATGTATTACCGGCATATGTTGACATTAAAGATACATCCAGACTTCACTTTATAAACATTTTTGGTTAGGATGAGACCAAAGAACCAGGACGTTGTAAGTTTATGTCATGGAGTTCTGATGTTGAAGCTTAATATTTTGCACAACTGCACAATATTGATGATTAAAATGCCATATTCTTTTCTTTAAGGATAAAAAATGTTTGGATTGACAAAGTAACAAAAGCTAATGAGTTTTGTCAGTGTGTCAGGAGAACTGGGGGGATTTGGGGGCTGTTAATACAGACATCGACGAGTGACTGTTCGTCTAAAATGGTCTTCCTGAAGTTGTTCGAGTGTCCCAGCGGTGACCCTCCGAGTTGGCAGCAGAGTGACGTTATCTGGTCTGTGCAAAGGGCCCTGACAAACGATGAGGACAGAGTCTCCTGATGCTGCAACATTCAGCCTCACAGAGTGGAAAGGAAACTGACTAAGCACTGCCTTTTCCTCTCGCAGGGCTGATCAGGCTTAAACCACGTCAGTGCTGTGTCCCTCGTCAGGAAACCGGCTCATTTTTACTGAGAATGAGTTTTGTTATGTGTAAATGTTTGTAATGTAGTAAATTATTTGTGCAAATCCATTTATCCTGAATGTTTATCACCAGAGATCTGATGTTTGTCCTTGTCTAGGCCTGTTAACACTTCAGTTTTTATGACAGGAAGTGCTGAGTTTCCCTCCTCGGTCTGACACAGCTGAAGATCATAAGTTTTCCTTCCAGAGCGTTTCATTTCTGACAGGGCGACTCTCGGGAGGCTTATAAAGAACTGTGCTCCTGCTCTTCGCCTTTAAATAGATTTAGAGGTGTTGCTCAGTTTGGATAGAAATAAATGGTGTCGACCTGCAGTGGATTGAGCGGTGAGGTTACAGCTACAGTAGACTCATATCTTCACGAGCTTGCCTTTTTTTCTTGGGATGAATCTTTCCCATTTACAACTTTTTGACGGTGTCCTAGTGAGGCCCTTTAAAACACATTCCTATGTAAAATCGGATTATATCACAACATTATAAACTCTGAACGGGCCGCGGTTGTTCTGGTTGTTTGGAGTTGCCCGGCGGCTCCAGGAAGTGAGCTTTAATAGACCGGGGTAAGGATCCATTAGACGTGAGCTTGTCTCTGCCGCTGGCTTTTATTGACAACACTGTAAAACATGAGCTCGGTCGATACACTCATTTCATGTTGAAACAGACTAAACATGCCAGTCATGACTCTGCAGATCAGTGCAGAGTCATGACTAAAGCTAATGTTGCTGTTGTGTTGTGAAGTAGAACCTGGCTCCAAGTGCTGGCCCTAATCCAAAATGCCAAGCACATAATGGCCTTAGGAGCTCCTTAATGAAATAAGCCTTGAATATTTTAATACTTGTCTGCGTGGACGCTTTGGTTCAGCATATTGTAGAGGTGTGCTGTTACCATCATAGATCTATTCAATGACAAATAATAACAGCAGTAATAACAGCAGCAGCATTAAGACTCACATTGTACATATTTGTAAGATGCTCTTTTATTTTGGAAGTCCCGTGGTTATAGTTTTGGAAATATGTAAAAGCAGCTTTGCTCATGTCTGTTTTACTCGTGTGTTTTATTCCATAGAAGAAAAACTGCAATAATACATTAAATATATTACATTCATCATTATATTATAGTCTTACATTTAGGCCAATTCAATTCAATGACACTTTATGAATCATAAAATTCAGTAGTTAGATCTCTTCAAATGAATTTTTGAATTTTCTTGTGTTGTTCTGATCTCAGACGGCTACTCTCTGTTGTCAAAAGCCAAATGTGGGCAATGGTCCATGTTGTTCATTATAGCATCAGTTCAGTTATGTGTCTGCTGGTCCACTGCTGCAAACAAATACCAGATGATAAAGAGTAACCTCCTCCTCTGTAACCTCTACTTCCTGTTTCTCTTTTGTTTCCAGATGTGCAGCCTCTGTATGTCCTCCTTATGTCTCTGGAAGCAGATGATCAACACCATAGACACTCTTTTTCTCTTGTGTAACTCATCCTGGTTGTAGTATCCATTCAAAATAAATAAAAAATAAGAGGTCCTAACATTTGCAACCTTTCCAAAAGGCACATATGCAACACTGATACATTGACTGGTGAACCCTGAACTGGACTGTATTGCAGTTTTATCAGAGATGCCCTTGTGATAAACGCTCTCACACCGTTGCATCACCTGTCTATTAAATCAATAAAACACTGCATTATGAAGCAACACTAGTATTTGGACAATGACAAAACCTTTTACTGTTTTGTCCTAAAGGCATAATAAATGTGGCGTTATAGAAGTTCACATTTTTCACACTTCACAAGGTCTGTATGTTGGATTTCTTTCTTTTTTTATCGAGAAGAAACAAGTGAGAACCACATTTCTTCTTTCAGCTTTGGTAATCTAAACCAGAAAGTATGGCCACATCACTCCAGTTCAAAAATACCTCACAGTATTGACAGCGCCGCTTGTGTATAAATCTAAATAGCTCTGCCTCCAAATACATCTGTGACGCGCTTGTGCCATATGAACTTTCTCGAACTCTGATGACATCTGAGAAGGGCCTTCTGTCGCACCACAAGTTAGATCTAAACACGTTCTGGCAGCACTGTAGTTTCATGCAACAAAAAAATAGATGATTTTTGACAAGACGCATCTATTTTGAACTAAAAAATTTTCTCTGCACTGTAATGATCTCAAACTGCACATGTATCTGAACATATGACCCTCTTGTAAACCATATGGACCAATAAGTTCAATAAACTAAACCCGTCCTTCCTGCAGATGAGCTAGAAACACCACAAATGCATGAACAGATTTTTCTTTTGATGTCGGCCTGTATTTTAGAGCCAGCCTAATTATGCTTCAAGCTGCTCATTAGGAAGACAGAATTTCTCTTTAATAAGTCCGAATATGAATAAGTTTACAGATCTAAGTCGAGGCCTGGTCCACGGCTAAAGTATAAGTTCACTTATTGTTATGTCATGTCTAAAACAACTGTCAGAAATCACACTTTGAGTCTGTCTCCAATCTTCTTTACTGTACACTTTCCACAGTTACATTTCCAGTGGCTTACTCTGCATAATCTTGCCTTATTTATGTGCGTTTGCAGCAGTCGTCTTGTCACTCAAATGGCACAGTCTCAGCAGGTGAGCCATTGTTTTTCATCGACTTTGTTCGTTTGCAGCGGTGGGATCACATCGCTGAGTAGAGCCACCTTTGAGACACTTTCTTCCTTTTCTTTCCAGTAAGTGCTTTTTAATGCATATGCAGCAGAAGGCTAATACTTCAAAACACTGTAGATGCTTCTCAAAAAGTCAGCAAGGACAGTCATAGTAACTGCACTTTAAATTGCATTATAATAATCTGAACAGTTTTGGGAGAAATTTAATTTAAATAAAACCAGTTCTTCAGATTTCAGAAAATTCTTATTTCAAATCTGAGTGGAGGAGACTTCGATAGTCAAAGAGAAACTAGAATAAGCACTGCAGGAGATTTTGGAGAAACTCTGGCAGTTCTGACAGTATCCAGGAGTGTTTGTGTCTTGGGGCGCTACAAAAAGTGACTCACAGAGAAAGAACTGATAAAAAATTATAGACTATAGTCTGGATTTATAGCACTGGCCTTAAAGTGGAAGAGAGGCTTTGAATTGTCACTTTTTGATCGACATTAAAGGCACTCTTTGTCACAACAAAAGCCTCAAATTCACTTGCACAAGGAATCAGCTGGAAACAATGTTGTTGTTACGAAGAAGTAGGAGTTGCTTCTAGTAAAGAAATGTGACAGAAGGTCTTTGAGTTTTGAGATTTTCAAAGAAACTGTTACCAGCTCAAAAGTCAAAGTCCTCCTTGGGTTGACAGCGTCATGTGAGATGCAATTCATCAACACACATTTTCAGTAGAAACTACTTCAAACTCAAACCAAAACAACCTCTTCCAAGTCCCCAGGTTTTATCTAAAGAATGGCGTTGTGCAACTGCAGTAAATACACATTCTCTCTACTTCATGAGCTTATAATCCAACTTTTACAGGTCCTGAGAGTCCTGTGTACGGTGTACGTCCTTGGCAAAGAGCTTTGAGGAAATCCTTTGTGTTCTAATGAGCTGAGCCTCTGTTGTTCTGGGAGATGTGCAGTGAGAGCGTTTCAAAACCAAAGACACGGTAACAATGCAGCTTGTGCTAAAGCTTAATTACATATTCAACAGTCGACTAAATGGGGCTGCAGTACACACTACAGTAGATGTGTCCTTTTCTTTGATTCAAACAAATTACTGCACACCTTATATTTACCTGCAAAACCTGAATTTTGATGTTGACAGTAAACAACACGCCTGCCATTGGAATAAGTCTGTAGTTCAACTTCAAATGATGTAAACAAAACAAGAACATGTGTGAAGCTGCGTTGGATGGCACTACAAGATGTCAATGCAACTCTCTATGAGGCTTACTTTTATCTTGAAGGATGCGTCAGCCCAAGTTTAAACAGTTTTGCATGTGCATCAGTGTTAAACTAACTACAAAGAAACATGACTTGGTACAAACCTTTGAATTCTGTTTGGGACTTTTAGGTTTGAAAACAGTCCAACAATAAGTTTTATGAATGTCCCTATAAGCAGAGTACCCTGTTTTCCAAGGCCGTGTCGATTGTACTGTAGTTTTTTTAAACATTAGGCTCAGTGTAAACCATATGAGGGATGGGAAACACTTCCTTACCACGTTGAAGTCAAGGTTCTTCTCCACCCAGTCAGTCGCAGCGTCAAACTCCTCAAACATCTCCATGATGTAGAGTGTATCCAGGGCATCCACTATCGTCGCTCCTTTTATACTCCCTGCAAGAAACAAAAAGAAACAGATACTTTAGACTTCCTCGTTTTGGAAGTAAAGGATCTATATCTGTTTTTTTTAAAGTGAGCTTCAAATATTGTGTATAAAAACAAGGAAAATACTAAGAAAAATAGAAATGCCATTCAGTGGCTTACTCCAAGAATAAACATAAGAGCCAGTTCTGTCAAATATAAATCCTTCGTACCTGACTATCTTTTGTTTTATACATGACTTGTGTTGGCAGCAGACTCAGAAAAAACAGGGAAGTAAACTGCAGAAGTTATGTTTACAGGCAAAAAAATAAGTTATTTTTCTCGACAGATGGTGCAGGCTGCGATTATCAGCGCTGATGAAACGTCAGGAGTGTTGCTCATCTCCAGTGATTAGCCCCGTAGCAGGAGGCAAGACACAGACGCGCAAAAAACTGGTGTTTCCAAGGCGTTGTTACTCAAACCCACTAATGAAGCCAGCAGCTCCCAACACCTTCGTAAAAAATAGGTGAGTGAGCTCAAGGCAAGGTAAATCATCAAAAATAAAGTACAGCACTCAGAGGAAAGACTTTAGCTTGGCTTACAAACCAGTTACTGATAAGAAAGCTGATGTGGAAGTGTGCTTCGGTCTGACCTTCATGCATATAACAAAACATAGAGGAACAACATATTTTTCAAAGTCTAATCTTTATCTGAAGGCAAGACAGCTCTGCCAGGACCCAGACAGAGACAGTGTTTCAAAGGCCTCATCTACTGCATTCAAATGTAGGAACCAAGACCCTCTACATGTTTCACTAATAATCTATAAAGTTTAGCGGCACTACACCTAGCAAGTAACAGCTAAAGCTATGATCTTGATTTTACTCCCAACATTTGCAATAATCAAAACTGGCTCAGGAGACTTTCACAGACAAAGAATCCAGACCCGAGGGCTCCAAACTCAGTAGGGGTCCCCAAGACAGCTGATCATCACATGGCCACGAACAGTCAGTTACATGGATTTATGAGGAATATGTTGTAGAGTTGAATGTGTATGTGAGGCCCCTTCTGCCCTAGGGCCCCTGGGATCTTTAGAAACACCTCTGATTGTCAACTGCATTGTTTATAGTGGTACGAGAGAATTAAGTCTAAAAATGAAGAGACTGGCACAAACAGGAAGCTAATGCTACGAGCTAACGTCACAATGTCACCCTTCTCAAGATCATCTTGCTAAAGTCTGCTCCGAGGAGTTTGGAAACACAGTCAAATATTGTGAAAACCTCCATCTGTTTCAACTTTTTTTTCCCACCTTTTTTCAGAGCCATTACTATTCTGTTCACTCTTTGACCATCTGTACATCACACATCCTCAGGAAGGGCATTGAGAGGGAAGGAAGCGAGGTGATAGGACAGAGGTCAGCATCTTCTCTGGCGTTAAAAACAGGAAGGACAAATGTAACTGTATTTATGTGTTTTTTTTTCTTGAAAGCTTTTAGTCATTAAGTCAAATATTAGAAGCTGGAGTTTGCCATTTCAATTCAAAACGACCATCTCCGCGATAGTTGAGTAGTCTTCCTTTGTTGACAGTGGGCACGGTTTTGAAGGACAGCGGTGGATGTGGTTGATGACTCAGCGTTGTGTCTAATGGAAAGCTTTTAGCTGTGTTTAAAACCTCCCACCATTTACAGAGGCATAAACGGCAGGAATTCACACGATAATAACAATCCCTCAGCTTTTATTTCCGCTCTACTCTGCAAGGATCTCTATGAGCTTACTTCACGTTTTTCCTTCTTCATTTTTTCTTGAGATCTCTCTGTACAGGGTCTTTTTTCTCTTTCCAGCTCAAATAAATGTGTTTCTCTATGTCTTCTAACCACTCACTGACAGCACACATGTAGTCATGCTGTTGCCATTTGCAGAAACCACCTTGTTAAAGCAGAAATGTTTGGTGGCTAACTTCCATTGCTCAAAAGCACACGCAGCTCGAGTTGTTTACTAAAAGGGTATTTGTCTGGAGATAAAGTCCATGGAAGATAAGGCCTTTTGCCGAAACGATCTGTCTCGTCCAGTGAAACAATGACAGAGTAAAATGTGTAAAGACTCTACGTCAAATCTGGGCTTTGTATTGGGCTCCAGAAGGAGAGACTTTAAAACGAGAAGTGTATTCAGCTGAGCTCTGCGAGTGTGCTGTAGCAAAGTCCAGGGATATTGGAGGTGGCGAGGAATGTAGCGTGTTATGACTTTTATGACGGAGCAGATGGCACCGTCTATGATGCTTCTGTAAAACATGATGCGGCAGCGACTGGGGAAGGCTCCGCGGCGCTTTGGTAAAAGACGGACGAGGGCGGCGAGGATACTCTGAGAGCAGAGGGATTACAGGCTGGTTCGACGCCAGGAGGGACGGGACATCTGTGGCACCATCCAGAGGAACTGACGAGACGGCAGGGAGAGGGCTCTGTGTTTGTGAAACCAGAAGAAAAAGAGAGGAATAAAATATAATTTTCGTGAAGCTTCTGCAGCTAAACTTAAAGCTTTTTTCTGGTGTAAAAGTCTGGCACACTTGGCTGTAAAAAATCTCATCAGAATCTGAAATGGCAACTCTCACAAATAAAAATGCAGTGATGCCAGTTGTGAAATCACCTCCAGGCTTCATACTCTTTATCCAATCGGCAATTTCGATCAGTTTTAAGCATTTCCATGGAGTATTTCCTTGCTTCATCAGCACCTTACAAACACGGAATTGTGTCACATGACCTGGCAAGAAGCATTTAAATAAGCCAAGGTATCAATATGATTATTTAGGGCTGCAGCTTTTCATAAATTTACAAACACTGAGTTGGCTCTGTAAACCTCACCTCTGCTTCAATCATAACATTAAAGATAGAAGTGTGAAAAGAAACCTCTCAACAGTGAGGAAACTTGCTTTTAAAAATAAAACAATAGCTGCAGGTGAAAGATGGATGTGTGGTTAGAAAGCGGGTGGACAGAGGAACAGGAACAATGTGATAGATTGTCTGGAGACACAGTAATGGAGGGAGTGATGCCGTTTGCTAACGACTTCTGGGCTTTCGCAGTTTCCCTTTTTGCCACTATTCCCCTGCCATCAAGCGGAGATAATGACTCCTGTCTTCTGAAGACACACGTCCACTTTAGTATTTCTGCCTTTGAGCGCTGGACGTCTGTGGCTGCAGGACAGGGCTTCAGGTTGTCCATTTGTCTGTCTGTCTCCTGAACGTATTATCCAAGAAATGACTAGGGGAAATCTTACTCTTGGAAACTTTTTCTCTTGGGCTAAAACTTAAAATTTGTTTTAAAAAGCCACAGTAACTTACTTCGACCATATCTCATCTCTGAATATGATTTAACTCCCATTTCTAATTCTGTCTGTACTGAATGGCTTGGCTGAATGGAATCTGTCCAATGAGAAACCAGGCACTTCATTAAAGTTCTTCCTTCCTTCCTTGTTCTTGCAACAATTAATTGGAAGGAAAAAGACAGAATAAAAAACAAAAAGACATAATGACATTGCATTCTTCCACCATAAAAAAAATGACTTTTTTTTTCTCAGGTGCATTTCAGAGCTGAAACTCCATTAGTGTCCATCACTGATGACTAACAATGCACAAAGTGGATTCCACCTCGTACAGCAGCGTGTTCAGAACAAAATAACCTTCCTTTTTCCACAATCAGCCAGCAAAGACAACACTGATGTGATTGAGCACGGATGATTGAGAGGCTGACAAATGCTTTTGACGCCTCACAAAGAATGCTCTGATAAAGAACACGCATTTTCCTCACAATTTCCCTGGATTTACAGATACTTTTGTCTTGTACATGTTGTGCACACACAGATAAGATGCTACACTGCTCATATCAGTATTTTCCTGCCTATTCATGGATTAATAATTGTGGTTTTGAGGTTGGATTTAGATGAAAAGATTATATTGGAGCGCTTTCTTTCTGTGTCTGTGTCTTTAAGACCCTCTATGTCAAGTCTGCCTCTCTGTGAGCGTAAAAAGCTTGTAGCTAGCTCTCAATACTATATATGAATTGAACCATGAAGGCGAGTTAAAAAAAGCGCCCCGAGTTCATCCTCTTGAATATTATATATTGCTTTTATGGGATTGGGATATTACCTAAGTGGCTGCTAATGGGAACTGAACATGAGCATAACAACGCTAGGATGCTAAAACAAATTTGAGCTTTTTTCAGCTCAACAGATATGAACCCAGTATATCCTCTGCAGATTTTCAACTCTCCTTAATTATTTCAGTCTGTTCTCCTTCAGTGACTTCAACAAAATGAAAGTCTGTTTTGCTCCTGGCTTAAAAAAAAAGGCAGTAAATGTCATGTGGATTACCTCATGCACCTTACGCCAACAGAAAGCGTGACCTCCACGCTCGGCTGTGCCCTCCAGCTCTGGGTCACGCTGCACTCCTTACACAAGCTTTTGTATCTCTATTCCACTACAATCAGATCTGTAAAGTGCCAGAGTGCTGTGGATGATGTCACATTCACAGTGGAGTCAGCGCTCCAGCCACGAATACAATGAGTGTGAAGTGCCCCGAAGCTTTCAGCACCTTTCTGTTACACTCTCTTTAATTGTTCATTCACGGCACATTGTGATTGGCTACAACAAGCACACAGTGGGATGAGAAAGAGAACACACCGAATTTGACAAATGCACGCAGCACAATAATTATAACAAAAGACCAACAAAGAGATAGCAAACCCTTTGTTACCTCTTTCTAACTAAAGCTACAGTTTGACCGCATTACTCTAAGAACAGCTCAGTGACGTTCAGCCGGACTTTTTCTGAAATTGTTAGGCATTTGGGGAACTAATGGGGGAACTAAATTATGTAAGGAATCATCTTTTGGCCATGTTGCCTACTGCTTACAACAATACACCACGAGGCACAAAAACCCTTTTCCCTATGAACCGTAATTGAAAAGAACAACACAGACACCTCATCCTGACTCACAAGCCCAAAACTAGAAATGTAGTTTCTAGTTTTGGGGACTCACATCCTTTGAAACACTCTCTGTCAAAGTGTCAGGGAAGAAAACCCTACAGCTGCTCTTATTTTATATCTCAAGTTCAGTTTGTAAAGATGCACAAAGTAAATCTTTAATGTTTTCTTCTCAGTCGGCTGCCTTTCTCATCCCACAATGTTCTCCGAGGAGCTCAGGCTGTCCTGTTTTGTAATGCTAACTCAATGCAAACTCCAGGTTTAATCCCTAATCCTACTATTTGATCCAGATCTCGACATCGTCAGCTCGGCCGGTGATCCCATTTAGCCCCCGCTCCCGTCCCCGTCGCGCAGTCTGCGCCGTACTTTGTGAAGGGTCACGGGTGGGAGGCAGTGAAAAGTGATGGCGAAGCTTTCGGCTAATCGCGTTATTGTAGGAAAAAGGCTTGAGCATGCACTGACGCACACAAACACACATTCCCCAAAGTGTATTAACCTCTTGGCTCCTGCTGCCAGATACTCAAGCGTCAACAGTTTTGTCAAGGTTACAGCGAAAGGCATTACAGCTTGTTTTGGAAATCTAACTGATACAGAGAGGTGGGATTTCAAGCAAAGCTGCAAATGCGCTGAGTAAGAATTACCAAAAGGCTTAGAGCTGATCTTCAAGATTTTTTTGTTTACTTCACCTGTGCCACGTACTGTATATAAAAACTGCAATCAGGTACTTGGTTTTAAAAGTTTGCCATTTGTTTCTGTCAAAATGTAAAAGGAAACTTCCTAATGAAATATTGCACTGTGGAAGAGCAAAGGGTAAAATGTACTAAGCTAATGCTATGGTTAATCAATGCTAACAAAGCCACAAATATACCTTGTTTAAAATACACCATAAACTAAAGATGGATAAACAGCCAGGTTGAATGCAGTTATCAAAGTAAATGTATCTTGATGGGTGGTTAGCACGTTTCTTCTTCTCTCACAACAAGAAGGTCATGGGATCGATTCCCGGGTCAGACACTGAGCTCTGTGAAGTTTGCATGTCCTCGTCGTGCCATGATTTTCCTTGGGTCCTGCTTCCAAAGACGTGGAGGTGAACTAGTAACTCTAAATTACCTATAAGAGTGAAAGCCTCAGCGTTAACCCTGTGATAAAGTGGTGACTATTTGCAGCTAAAAATACAGCATAAGTGTTAGAATATCACAATGAATTCATCAGTTTCTTAATGATGGCCCTCTTGTGGCTGGCAGCAGTATTCATAATTAGCGAGGACTTCTGAAGGGTAAAAAAAAAGACATTGTTTTTCTCTCTGATTCCACCTCTGTTGTGTAGAATCAACATTAAGACTATTAAGGATCTAACAAACCTTCTAAACTAAAAGTACTTTTAGTTCAGTGAAAACCTTTAACAGGCAAAACCAGAAGAGGCTGCAAACATATTTTTGTCAAACTTGGTTGTCTTCAGGGACTGTCTGTTTGAGCCAGTTTCGAGATGACCATTTGAGGAAGAGCAGGTTTGGTCTCTTCTGCATTGGCTCTTTATTTATTTATTCCTTGGTGCCCTGGAGGCTGCTGCTCAGTGTCTAAGGGAGTGTGTTCATTTTGGAAGTGGGTGGTGCTGCTGCTGCAATGTGTCGTTCCAAGCCTTGAGGGGGTCCAAAGCCCTGGTGGGTAGACTTGTTGTTCTGCTGGAGTGTGTATGTGGATGATTAATTAATGTTGATGCAGAAACAGAGCTCTATATCAGGAGAGGAGCTGGAAAATACAAGTTCAGTCATGTGATGGATATTCCCATTTTAGCAGCAGTAGCATCAGCGGTGGTGGTGGTGCTCCCCTGTCTGTCCTACCTATTTACATCGTCTGAGATACAGCCGTGCACCGCCAACAACCTGGGAACCTGAGGGAGGGCAATGGCAGAATTACTCCATCCATTTCAATTACAGTGACCCAATATCTGATCCAGACATATGCAATGCTGTGGGTGCCGGGGCCCAGGACTCCACGTCAAATTATATCACAAGCTAAATGACTTATCTGGAAGCAGAAAGACACCAAAAATATTAGCCTTCTGACTGGTGGATGATAAATATATTTGTAGTTCTGCTGGCAACAGCGACAAGCAAACTCAGTCGTCCAAAGCAAATATATCCAAGTGACATTGTGAAAAACCACCGAAAAATATGCAGCATGCCTAGGTTTTGGCAGAGGCAATTATATGTGCAGCAGCAGGATTGTAGTGTATTTGTAATGAGCTTTCTCACTGAAAAAGCATAGACTGTATCATTTCATCAAGTGGAAGGCCTTCTTTTTTATAAAATAACCTAATATGACCATCAGGCACATAATGATAATTTTGGTACAAGGTCTTCAGATTTTTTTTGGAATATTTGCCATTTTTACTGTAAGTAACACTACACAGCTTTTTACATACTTATACCAATACAACTTTAACCCATTATTTATGAACAATACACACTTCCCTATTGTAAGAGCAGGACAGATTAACCTGGGCAGCTATCTTTGTTTTTCTATACAAAAAAAAGTCTGGCATCTCTGGATTCGAGCAAACCAAACTAGAAATGCAGACTTGAGTGCTTCTGGACCAAGTATATGGATGTAATCAATCAGAAAATAGAGGGCAGTCCCAATAGACACAGAATAAAATGCCTCCTAATGCAATTAAATCGACAAACGGCCAATCAGAGACAGCTCTGCATCATCTACCTTTTAAAATAAACACTTAAGATTGGTCCAACAGGATTTCTGCCAAGTGGAAAAGGCTATGAAGAGAGTGGATCCCAGACTGATTAAATTTGGCAAAATGAATGAGTATAGCTGGCTGGGCTAATGATGGATAGCACAAAAATGTTGTTAAGACCGTGTCCATGAAAAGATCTTTACAAAGATGAATGCAGGAATTAATCAAACTCGATGTGTCCAGGAACAATAAAGAAATAAAGAAAGAACTGGGCTGAAAGTCACTCTCCAGAGACAATAGGTTAATATAATTCAGCTGATGACAAAAGCCTTGTCAGTTCTCTCGAGCGAACTGCAGAGTGAAACTAGTCCAAAGTATGTTTACTTCTGTCGTGTCCTTTTCCAGAGTGACTCACAAAGTCCTTCAGCAAAAGTGGATGACATTAAAAAGATCTGATTATAAAAACTCTGCTGCAGTGCCATTGCTCTCTTCTTCCATTGATTTAACTGTTCAAACTCACTCAAACTCACTCTGCTCTTTCAAACATATCCTTATTCTTTGGGGAAAGTAATACAGGAAGTATTTCCCAGATAAACCAAAGAGGCTTTTTAAATTATATTAGCTGCATTGGCTGGACTCTTCCTTTCTGAAAATGAAGACCAACGTCGAAATGAAGGGCACAGTCCAAATAAGCTGAGATAGACCCAGCTGGGAGACATTGAGTGGTGGTTAAATAGACATCTGTGTTGGATTTAAACCAACAACCAAACTCATTTCTGGCAGACGCTTGATGGAGCTTGAGCCTTGTTGGATTTGCGCAACCCCAGTGGATTAATGGGAAACGTGAAGCATTTACACCACAAATGCTTCCAGCTTTAGTAATAAAAAAACAAAAAGGAGTCATTAAAGCTTGAGAAAGTTTATTGAAGATTCCCATGAGTATCAGTATATAGTAACTATATAATTGTAACATGGATGTGAGTGCAAAAGAGAGGAAAATTCTGTTTTTGTGTGGTGGAACAGGTTTACCTAGATTGATTTCTTTAGGTAATTATAAAACTAAATCTAAAGCAAAACTAAGAAATCAGACACAAAAATCTTCACTGGTTTGGCCATATTTGACTCTGGGAGCTTTACTCGTCAGCCTGTCCAATCATGACTCATCAATTCACTTTTAAATTTTATCCCATGATGATTCCTTATTTCTCATCCCACATTCTTTTTGTGTATAATGACTCAGCAGTTTGTGGGCAGCAACTGTATATTGAAGATTTATGACTATGTTGAATACAGGCTACACATGTAAAGATATTGCACTGTTAAATCATCTTTGTGGTGTTCAACAGCAGTGTGGGGTGGTCCTAATATCAGTTGCCAAGGTAAAGTGATATAAGCAACGTCAGTGTCACTCGAGGGAACAGCCAGCAGAAAGCCACAGAGAGCGCTGGCATGGAGGAAAGGCCACGGGAGACAGGAGGAAAAACAACATAATGAAAAGAAAGCATCACATTGCCCTGGCAGCAGCTGTGGCAGAGCTTCCCATTCATCCAGCAGCCTTTTTAAACAACTGCAGGGCAGGCCAGATAACCTCTGCTGCAAAGCCTGGGCATCTCCGCAGATAAACAGGCCCTTTCTTCTCCACACTGCCTGCAGCGGTGTACCATTCAGACGGCCAGCAAATAACACTCTCAAACAGAGCAAAGGAGACCACTATCTTCAAGATTAAAAAAGCTATCTCAATGGGAGCTTTTCCTCAGACACAACGCATCATTTTGTCTATACTTTGCTCTAAATTTAGAGTCCAGACCTGGTTACTTTTAGGTCACATCCTTATGCGTACGTCCCAAATGACATGTAACACTAAACATAACCATCTTACAGACATGGCCCATAATTTTAGACTGCCTAAATTCAGCCTTGTCCGACACATGACTCACAGTCCCAGGGCTCACGTGCCACAGCAGCTCACACTCATTCTCTCATGACTCTACTCGGGTCAAACTGGACGATTGGACAAACAACACTTGAAATATTGGGTCTTTTCTCTGGCTGCGACGGGAGGCATCAGTAGTGACCTTTACTGCACCGAGGACAGGTGGACTGCACGCACAGACAGTCGAGTACACACCCTGGAGGCTTAACTGCTGCTCGAGTGAACAAACGAAAGCCTTCCCATTCTGCCCTTTGGTAAGAGTGAGAGGCAAGACCGAGTAGACAAGCAGTGCTTCAACCTTTAGCTCGTCAGGCCTCTTCTGAAGCACAGCGAGTGACCTGTCGATGGAGTCGAGGATGAGAGTAAAGCACACGATGAAAACACCGCCATGACACAGCAGATACTTTCATGTTTTTATGTGAGGACTGCTTGTTCTCATTGCAGTCGTTTACAGTGTATGTCCTAACTGTAACTGAAAGCTGAAAATGTTGCTGTAGTCAATATAAAGTCATGAGCAACACTAAGAGCTATTTCAAGACGAAGGACATTAAAGTAAAACCAAGGAATGGCTATAAAATGTGAACACTACAATTCAATCTCAGACTCAGAGTCAAACTGACCTTTTTCTGTGCTTTATTTTTTGCATTTGTCTATACTTTTACATTACATTTCCAAAATAAAGCCTTGATAAAATCCTCCTCCCTGTCTCAATGGTGCATAATGGCACTGAGATTCATTGAAAATCCCATAATGTGAATCAGGAGCCAGCTTAAGGCTGAAGTGAAGAGTCACTCCCACCCAGCTGTGAGTGACTTCCTAATGAACTGGTGATATTAGTCCTTCCAGGGGATATTTAACATTTCACTGCCTCGGTCCGTGACATCTGGCACAAAAGGCCTCCAGTGAGTGAGCCAACAGAGCTCAAGAAGAGAGTTAATGAACAGTTCGTAAACTTGTATTAACTTTTTTTTTTTCTTTTACAGTGGATTGTTCAAATTCTGTACTTTAACATTTAGAGCAGACATGTCCAACTCAAGGTCCGGGGGCCAGATGCAACCCTTTGCAGTGTTTTATTTGGCCCTCCAATACATTTGTAAGGTGGCATTTTTGTCACTTTGCATATAAATTAGAGTCAAAAGGCACTAAACTATTCTAAAGACAGGTAATAGAGAAAAATGGCTCTCAAAAAATAGCAAAATGATGCTAAACAAGGGTAACCATTTTAAAGGGTTCAAAATGGGGCTTAAACGAGGGCAAGCAACACTATAAAATTTAATAAAAATCTACCCAAGCATCACAATCTTCTGCCCCTGAAAGTATATCTAGCTACTATCGTGGCCCCTCACCACTTTGAGTTTGACACCACTGATTTAGAGGAAGTCAATCAGTCAAGTGTAGTTTAAAAGCAGTGCATAAAAACAGCCACATTATTCACCCGTCAGATGATCTGAGACACAAACAAATGCATGAGTTTGGGCTGAGATATTGTTAGTGACATATTACTGCAGAGTGTGGAGTGAATGTAAGATGGAATCAGTCTGTTCTTCAGTGACAAAATCAATGAGCTATTTATGTATCATTTTATTCCTCTCAAGATGCCTAATTTTAAAAAAGCATGTGCTGTGCGTGATTCAAACTGTCATTGTGTCAGTACTTTGAATAAATGTGCTTTTGCTATAAATAAACTCAGTGTGGCCTTCAAAAAGCTCTTCGGAAAAATAATTACATGAGTCAGTGATAATTATGACTGAGTGCATTCTGACAAAAAGCTTTCAGGAAAGACTTGCCTCGTCTTCATCTAACATAACGCTGCTTGAGCTGTATCTCCACATTTAACTATCTTCAACATTTGACGGATATGACATTTCCTAAAACTGTATCTGATAAATACATTATTGAAAAGCTGCATAACTAACTACATTTCCTGACCTACTTTTAAAAAAATATCAAAGCACTCAATTCAAACTGAGCCCACTATATGATCCAGTGTAAATCTAAACATACACCACGTTTCCATCTTGGCAGTGTTGTGAATGTTGATCCACGGAAGAGATTAGTGAAGTGCTGATGGACACACGGCGGGAGACGGCCTCCAGAGCGGACACATCTCCAGCCTAATAACCCTCCGCAGATCAGAGTGTGGAAGGAAACAGGCTGCTCGGGCCAAACTGCAGATTGATCTTCTGTCAAAAAGCAGGTTGCACATAAACATCCACTTCTCACAACATCAGCAAACTATCTCCCAACATCTGAAACATGATGCTGCTGAGGTTGTTCCTCAATCACATAAACACTGTGAAAAAAACGATCGTCTTCAATCTTATATCAAATAGTGACATAAGAGAGGGCTTTAATATGTTTGAGCTGTGTCAACACAACCTATTTTATGGAGTAGAACGGACTTAACTACTGTTTTATTTAATATGACCAATGAAAAGATAAGCACTATTGATAACCCTGTGTTGAACTAACTTAATTCTTCTTCGTTATTTGAATTCAATGCAGATCATTTGTGGTAATCTATTAATATGCTGCATTTCTTTTCTTTCTTATGAAATCACAAGACATAATATTTCACAAACGCCACAATAGAAGCTAAAAAGAAGACATCAAATAAAAGTTTGCCTTACTTTGAGTAGGCTTAGGTCATGGTGGCATTTTGTGCCCCCCTCAAAAGTGAAATACACTCTTGCTGATGTCACATGAACCTAGTCTGTTGTTAGCCTAGCCTAGCTTTCCAAATGACTGAGTGTGTTTTTTGCATGAGTGAGGGAACAGAACAAGAGAGCTACCACTGCCTTATAACTTTATTGTATTTCAGCTATTTTATATCTTGTATTTAGACCTATTTATCTATTTTGAAACGTAAGAGTTTATTTTACTCTTATTTTTTACATTGCTTGGCATTCGTTGTGGACAGAAAAAAAAGAAACCTTGAATCTTCAATCTTCAATCTTGAACATCAGCAAACCCAACACCATCACAGTCAGAAATACTGTAACCACGAAGCCTAAAACAATCCTGGTTAGTAAAGTTTTCATTTCTGTTTTACTGGTGTTGGAACCAGTGCTCGCGGGCTTCGGGGATATAACCTGCGGCTACGGAGAGGCTTATTGCATAATATTCCAGGTCAGTCTAGCAGCATCGTCATACATCATGTTGTATAGTGGTTGGAAACAGCTCTGACAAGGCCCTGGGGCCACACTGTCTTATTTACTGATGGGAGTGGGTCTGGGAGCAGCAGACTAAAACCTATTTACTTTCCTATAGCACAGACAGCAGCGATGGATGGAGCGCACACAGAGTCGGAGCAGCTAATCTAACAATTAGTATTCATCCAGCTGCTTCCTCTCTCCTCGTACATTTAGGTATGATAAATTTCCGGTAATGAAACAGTGGATGGAATTTACACAAAGCTGATTGAATTTCCTCATTAAACATAAGAAGGCAATCGTTAAAAATGAGCCTGTAAATCTCCCGCGATGTATAATAGAACGGACCTCGTAGGGGGCTTGGCGTTTCTCCAATCAGGTTTCCAGGGCAAACTCCGAGTGTTTTATTAACCTGAACTTCTATAAAACACCTTCATTTAGTTCATCATGCACTGCCTCGGTGACAGAAGCCATTATTTGTTCTACAAGAAGAATTACTTTACCAGAATACCGATGGGCTTTGTCCTGGAATAACTTTAGACTTTCACAAAAGGTCTGGTTTCTAACTAAATGCGGCCCATCAGTCAAAATGGTTAAAATTGGTTCATAATAACACCTTAGCACATGTCTAGCTTAGTAAAATATACATTTAAAGCTCCATAGAACATAATGGAAGGAGCATTTACTTCCTGTTCCCTCAACTGCACACAGCGGCTTCATTAAATTACAGATTTTGAGGTTTTAACAGAGCCAGGATAACAAGAATAAACGTGAAAATGACATCTGAGTGAAGTAAAGTCATGTACGCCTGCTGGAGAAATACATTTGGCTAAATTTACCAGAAAACAAATATGTCAGATTTGCACAGTAATGAGTTACAGAAACCAAACGATCCATTTTTAACCGACTCAAAAGGAGCTGGGATTTGACAGACAAAAGGTGCCTGACTTCAGACGAGCCACCAGCTGAGCAAAGCAAACATCTGATGCTACGAAATGTCTTCACGCTGCTTACAATGCTGTCAGTTTGTCACTGTAATTCTGACAGCAAATGGTTCAAATATACTAAAACGCATGAGGCAAAACCCTGACTTTAATTGTCTGCTTTGTACAAACTAAAGAGACACCGCATTCATTAAGTCAATCTAAATAAAAAGGTTCAGCGATAGAAAGTTTGTCACCAAAGTAAATGAGCCTGGGGTGGCAATTTGTGAAAGTTAATTACAGTGTGTTAACTGCAGCAATGAAGTGACACCTTGAAGGCTTCCTATGGAGCGCCTCAGTAAATAAGCTAATGTTATGTTTAAATTTACAAGGGCTGGATAAAAAGCAGTCACGAAAGGTTTAAGTGATGTTTTTGATGCATTCATTAGTTTACGCATAACTCCTGCTTTGCTTTACTGCTGCTCGAAGGAGGCTTTTGTGCATTTGTGAAGTCAATATCAGTCATAAAAGCAATATAAACTTTTTTTTCAAAGTAAAATGGAAAATAAAAATATTCCTTTTCTATTCTAAACAAAAAATAAGTCTGGTCTCAGAGGACTGGAAATAACAAACCAACAAAAAACAGGGGGCAGTGCCAACATACCCTGAACAAACTGCCTCTGGATCGACGAAATCTGAAAACTATAAACTATAAAGCTGGTAAACAATAACAATAGGTCTGACAAAGGGAATTCTTGTCAATGGGACAGACCCCAGATGCCTATAAATGAATGTTTTTGGGCGATGGGATGCAGCTGCCCGGTCTAAGGATCAAACCCACATCCCTTGTGCAGTAACACACTCTGCCTCCATAAATTATTAATAACTGCATAAACCCCTTACGTGAGCCTTAGATGCTAGTGTTAGCTTCCAAGACTTCAGTGCAATTAAGTTCAGGTTATATATGGGGTGTTAACATCTAACGCAATGTGTATCCAAATGTGAACTATAAATACTTAATTATTCAGTCTGGCTTTTATGTAGTGTATTGTCTCACTTATTTTTATTTTATTTATTTAATTATGTATGTATCTACTTACTTATTTTATACATTTGTTTTACTCTATTTTATTCTATTTTTTACTGAGTGAAATAAAGTGAAACAAAGCCACCATTGTTTTTAAACTGTTGTGAATATTGTGTTTAATGATTTTATGTTGTGAAGCACCTTGAGTTGTATGAAAAGTGCTAAAAAAAAAGTTTAATTGATTGATTGATTGATTGAAATGGGTGAGGGTCAACAAAGGCTCAATCAAGTAAAGGGCATTATGATGAAGCCAACATCTCATATTGAAATAAACACTGTACCACAGGTGGACGATGTCAACAGTTGCACAAAAACAAAACTTGAGGCTTTCATTTATTGATGTTGGAGGTCCATGGCGCCCTGTCCACCACACTTTTAAATCCAAAAGCAGCATGTAACGCCCGATACTAACATACGTATATAAGGACAAGTTGGTTAAAACAAGGGACAAGAAAGGAGGAAGAAAATGAAACGGCTTCACTAACAAAGCCCTGCATCTAGACATAAAAGGGCCAAACTGAGACGAAATCTAAACCCGGGCAGAAAAAGTGGAAGCTCAGGAGTGTATCCCGGTGTCAGGGGACCGGCCTTATCAGCAGAGAGGCACAGTTACCTCTTTCACACATGAATGCCATCTTATCTGGTGAAGGGCTTAAAGCTCCGCTGTAACATACACCACCCGCTAATACACACATCTACAGCTGAAGCAACCCAAACAAATATTCACACTGAGAATTTAATTAGGTCGAGAGAGGAAGGAGATCCTATCGAATTATATAAATCCTACTGCGGCTCTTATTAATCCAATCAGCTCGAATAAATTACACTGTTAGTCATTTAACGAATAAACACCTGCCATGACTCTATATACAGCCACTGACAAAC
Organism: Rhyacichthys aspro; assembly: GCA_036850595.1. NCBI lineage: Eukaryota > Metazoa > Chordata > Actinopteri > Gobiiformes > Rhyacichthyidae > Rhyacichthys > Rhyacichthys aspro. The sequence goes on along the minus strand of CM072170.1, from coordinate 6,935,334 downwards.
AAACTCTTATCCACTGGAGGTTGTTAGTATATCTGTGTCAGTAAAAACTCTAAGTCCAAGGTGTCTTGAGAGTAAAAATAATTTGTACGACTGTCGAGTTCTCAGAGTGGATTTTGCAGTGCCCCTACTGGCCTTGAAGCCATACTACAGTTGTCTATGAGGATCTGAGGGTATTGGTGTGAACACACTGCTTTGATTACGCTACAGGCCCCCAACAACAATCACTGAGAACTGTAGTATTAGTATAAGTTATATATTGATGGATTTTGGCAAGAGGAATGTTTTTTCTGCTTGATCCATGATCCATCAACGACTTTTCATTGAGCTTCCTTGAAAAGATTTGTAGGTTTATGGCATTTTACTTTCATGATTTTGGTAATAATAGGGTTACAATTACCAATGGACCACACAGCCCAGCCAAAGTAAGTCTGCCTGGCCTGTGAACTACTAATCCATAACTTTAAATTGTACTTTTTGGAGCTACATAGTCCCAGAGGCTGAAGCAAAGCATTTAAGGAGTCATCTGTTCAAATAAATAAAATAATTCAACATATTTTAACGTTTTCAGTGTTTCCCACAGGATCATTGTCAGTAAGGAGGTAGTTTTTATACGCAGAGATTAATGTCATTTCTACACTTCATATATTTGCTCCAAATTCTTTAAAAAACTACCACTCAAATGGACCACAATATAAGATAAAAAACTGATATAACACAGGCTTTATGTCACTAAATAAGACAACATTGAAGGTGGTGAGGGCTATAAGAACTAAGTGTTGTGTGAAACACTGGTTTTCTTGGAGACCCTTTATTAGGCTGTAAATAAGCAGAATATGGGACTATACTGTGTCTATTTGTTTAAGTGGAGCCTCTTTTATTAAGAACTGCTGAATAGAGAATTAGCCTCTTGGGGTAATGAGTAATGTAAAAAGCGTGTTTGTGGGCGCTCACTGTTTGACATGACTGTTGGGAGATCACAAGTCCTACTCATTAACAAGAAACCACGCTCATAAAACTGAAGCTCGTGGCCAATATTTATGAAACAAGCCTGTGGTCATCATGCACGCTCTGTTCGCTCCAACTAAAAGACATGCACAGTATTACTCCGAGCTCGCAAATATGTCGAACAAACCGGGCAGAGCAGACAAATGGATGCCACCGTCGCCGTCCTCATTAACAGCAGACACCACAACAAACTGACAGGAAGCACAAACAGAATATAAATATATGATAAAGTTGACATTTTGGAGGGAGCCCTAGATGGATGGCTCAACTGACGGCCAATTTGGCTGCTAATCTAAAGGCCAAGGCCGCTGGTGGCAGGGACGGCAGATCAATCCTGTCTGGGTTTGTGTGTGTGTTTGTGTGTGTGTCTTCTCACTCACCAAATAGATTGCTGGAGTGGCCTTGCTTCGAAACAGGACGGAGCTCATTGGAACCCCAGGCATAGCGCCGGTAGCTGTCCCATGCATGCTTCATCATCTGACAGGAAGAAGGAGAACAGGGAACGGGGGCAAAGAGAGGGGGGTGACAAATGAAGAGCGTTAGAGGACAATCTACTCACTCCAACAACAAACTAGTAAGTTGTTTTCATGCAACGATAAGGCTTTGTTGAACTCAAGCCAAATATATAGTCCTTATCGAACAAGCACTTTTATAAGTAAGTGTAAAATCCTCATCTATTTGCAGTTTTTTATGTTTATTTGTGCAGAGTGTTTGAGGAAACTTTGGGAAGTGGAGTTTTTTTCAGCGCTTTGGTTTTCAGGCTATTGACAGAGACACAATAAAACACGCTATTTTGCATCTCGTTCATTACTCAATACAGAAACAGACTGAATTACTAATGGTTTTATGTGAAGTAAATGGTTTGTGAAATAATAATCTGCAGTAATTACTTTGCAACATTTATTCTCAGATAAAATATAAGCTAGTCCTGTAGAAATGCATCAGGTCTATAAACAGGGCATTCAGCTTGTTTTGTTTTCTGTCACAATGTAAAGAAGGAGGGGTTTTATTCGGTTTAAAAAGTGAAATATAGACAAAACCACAGTCTTATCAGATGATTACTCAGTGTGTGAATAAAATCTATGAACTCTATTGTCTGATTGGATTTGCTGTGTGTGTTGTAGGCTACAATGTCCACCACTGGCAGCAACTTCAATCTCAAGGGTGTTCAATTGCTTAAAAAGAGAGATGACAAAGAAAATACAGACAAATTTGCCGTCAACTGGTTTCCAGTGTCACAAAGAGCCCTTGAGGTAAGTCTGTGTATTGTTTTCATTTACATTTGTCTACATATTCCACTACAGAAATGTTATATAAGTTATTACAGGGTTCTCCCTCATTGTTTTACATTATGGACAATGTCAGATATTTAATGGATGCTGTCTTTAGTCAAACAAAGACAAATGACAGACAAATCACAACCGATTTAAACCATGAGGTAAAACTGTGCCATCAATTGTGAAAGATGGGGAAAAAAATCGAATTCCGTCGAGTTATTTGACCACAGGCACCTCTCAACGGCTTTACTGAAAATGTGGGATTACCTGTTCTCACTGCCTCATCTTTCCTGCCAAAAAAACGTCCCGAATCCAATCCCAAATGAAGAGGCTTCAGACAGACTGCAGCTATGAATCAATGCCTAGTGTTTGGACAGATTGAACAGCATTTCTATTTTGTGCAAAACAAATTAGTGTCTGCATCAGCTGGAAATAAAGATTTATCGGTGCGGTTACTCGTTTAATGATGATACTCTGAGCCAATGACCTATTCAGTCAGACTGTCAACCAATTATGCTCCAGTGGATGATTGACAGGAACGGTCTCTTTTACAAACAAATCCTGACTATGGCTCAGTTCTGTGGGAAAAAAAAAAAAAAGACATTCATTCCCCGCTGTGTCCCATTATCATGAGCTGCGAGCCCCCAGTCCCACAGCAGGAGCCATCTTACTTTAATCTGGCATTGGCTGCAGGCTTGTTACCAGCTTCAAATATGGCTCCTCCCACTCCTTCAGCCCTCCATATGTGAGTGTGTCCTTCTAATCCAGGTTATATGGCATCATTCAAGAGATTAGACACACTAAAACCCTTTATCCTCCACCTTCGGACACAAAATCTGTCCGCACATACTTCAATAACGCTCACATACACTGGGGCTATGCTGTAACATATAGGCAACATCGAGAGATTACCTGGCACAATCATAACAGCGAGGAAGGATTTAAACACCTGAATGCACCGCAGTGACTAAATCTGAAGCCGACACAATCTTTCAAAGAGGATCACGGCGCTGTGCAATACACTCATGCCTCAGAAATGTCTCTTCTTGGAAGCGTTTCTTTCTTCTACTTTGCATACAGCACGTGTGCATTCCTGAGCGACAGCTGCTGAATCACTGTGAATCGGTTATCACTGCAAATATAATTCACACAGTAAGAAGAAAAATATAAGAGACAGAGCTGGTAAGAGGGTCAATAAACCTGTCAATAAACCACTTGGCCATTAACAAAAAGACAAGCTATTAGCTCCTTAAGGTGTTATATCAGAAAGACAATAGACAATAGGCTTCATGCGAAAATGGTGATAATATTTATGTGACAGGACCGAGAAGCTGTTAATTAACATATTTATACATGCTGTGTTAGTGTCATGGCTTTTTAAGAGTCTCTAATGGGACACAGACACATAAAGTGAACTAAATGGATGTTAAAAGGTGGATTTATTAATGAAAATATATGAATATCTTTGATTAGTTTACCAAAAAGTAATTCCCATGTGGATACCAGGAGAACATGCCAGTGCTACAAAATCATAGAAAACGAGTAAAGTGGAATGTTATGATTTTTACCTTCTACCAAAACCCAACTAAAACTCCAAAATCAGAAAAGAGGAAGTAAATTAGCCATATCCTCAAAAACACAAATGATAATTATATGAACTTTGCTGTCACTGCCCATTCTTCACTCACCCTGTGTTCACCCAGGAGCGTGTCTAGCAATGACTCATTTAAAGATGTCAGTGTTTGGAAGGTTACACATGAATAGACTCTAATTTCACGCTTTTTCACACAACAACAGAGTCTGAAACAGCACCTCACAGGGGAATAAAGAGGCATAATTAGCCCAGGTACCTCTCATCTCTCCTCAAACGCACACAAGGCTAAGACAAGGGTTTTCTTCGGAGATTGTGCATTGTTTGACCCTCTCTGACAGGTCAGTGTCTAACGAGATCAAACCCCAGCTCTTTCCCGTGAGTTCCTTTTGAAAATGCGCAGACACATAAACTCTCAACAAAAGCCACCTCATTTGCATATAGCATCTCCCACTCACATCAAAAGGACAGCGCGCAGTAGCTTTCCTCCATTTAAACCCACTAATTAAAGCTAGTGAGCCCGCTAATTACCCCTCCTATATGCACGTCACATTAAGAGATGCACTCCAGTAGCGCAGTTTGACTCCAAACGCAGCACTGCGGCTCGTGAGAGGGAGACTAGAGCCTGGGTCTGAAGGATGTTGAGATTAAGATGGAACAAGAGCGGCTTCAAAAACACTAACAGATGCAGACAGATTAAAAACTTGTGTGTAGTGTATGAGACTAAACACTGTTAATATTCAACATCTGTGCTTTGCTGTTTGACTTATGTAAACGCTTACAATGGATTTACAATTCTGCTCTGTCAGAGGATAGCTATCAAACAGGCTTTTGTTTTTCCACATAAAAAATGGCAAAAGCTCTTATGTTATTTGCTCTCTGTGTCTAAAAAACACTTTCTCGTCATCAGAGTCCACAAAAACTGAATACAAACATGCACAATGGGATTACTAACTTATTACAGTATGCCAATGTTATCTTACCTACATTAGCTTGCTTAGACAGTATAGTTTCCTTCTTTTTAAATCAAGAGAGTTGCAAAAATTGACAGAGTTGACAGGTCCTACTCAGTTGTTTTGGAAATAGACAGCTACTTTTTCCACACTCTTGGGTTACAAACTACAACTTCAGACATTTTCACAGTTTATAGATGTTCTGCACAAAAAGGATCCATGAAAGCTCTTTAGAAAGTTGAATATCCCACTCAAACACCACTGAGTACAGTCTGATTATTCACACAATCCACTCAGTCACTTCACGATTGTACTTTGGCTTCTTTTAATAGGCCTCATGCCTTCACATTGTGGCCTCAAGAACTTTTTTGTGTATGCACCAATTAGAAACTTTCCAAACATACTGCAGCCTGACTGGTGCTCGATTCAAACAGTGTCGGAGTGTACTTAGAAGAAATTAGGTGTAAAAAAAATAACCCTGTTCCTGACTTGGACTTAACCCAGAGTCACACTGTCCTCATTAAGCAGATCCACATTTGGACAGGTAATGTGAAAAGACAGTGTATTCATTAAGCAGTAAGGGTCTACAGCTTTCTAATGTAAATATAAACATATGGCACCAATCATGTGTGTGAACTATTATGGGATTAAACGCTGAGGATGTCTATGTGTTGGCACAAATTGGATTAACGACTGAGGATTTCCAAGGCTGACCGCGGTTACCAGGATCTGGTGTCTGTTGCTATTTCCGACTCACAATAGCTCCATGTTAATTGGCTCAGTGTTTAAGGTGTAATAGTTTTCCAGGGCAGCAGCCTCGGTCCAATCTCGGCCCAGATCTTAAGTACGCCCACACCTGTTCGCCAGCGTGCACACACAAGGCCAGGTTCAGATTATTCTGCACAAAGAGGGCTCCGGGAGTGTTGACAATCTCGCTGAACAGAAACCCTCCCCTCTTTTTCCACTCCTGGCTTTTTAATTCATTTCTATTCTCCGTTGCCCTCGCAGTCTATTGATCTGCTGCTGCCATGGCTCTAATAACCCTGTTGTATTCGTTGACGGTACAAGCACATAGCGGCGTGCGCACAACATTGAGACGTCACAAACCCCCTTCACATGTGCTACCTGTCACGCCGAAGGCTAAAGGAAGAGAAATGGTACGATGCATGAGAATAGAGCATATAAACGACATCCACTCGGCCATGTTTCTGCTAATGCAAAATGTATTCCAAGTATTGTTTCATATCTCTTTGTGTTTATTGTCGCTGTACATTTTTGTAGTTTATGAAGGCATGATCAGTTTATAGCACTGAGAACCCAATATAAGATGGCTACTCAAGGCAACACACATTTGCCTCATGAAAATGGTAAAGGTTTATTGCTGAAACACTGCTTTGTGAATAAATCCCCTTCATTGCAAGTCAGACAATTTTAATTTTTCACAATATAGTTGCCAAAAGCTGGAGCTAAACGCTGCAGTCTGTTGATAGGACACTGGAGAATCCTTACTCGGACAATTAGGCAAAGAAAATGGCAATGTTTTCTAAATAGAGGCGTGTCTTATTCTTGTGATGAACATTTTCCAAGTTGGATGCTGAAACAATGCTCAAACAAGCAGCTTACAAGCAACAGCTGTTTCCAGTTTAAGAACTATTGGCTCTTACTTTGTGTATTAAAAGCATTGCATTCGTTGTCTATAATACATTTACAAGCTAAAATTTACTCGCCAGCACATTTATAATTTAAATGTTCCCTTCAAATTTGATGAGGCCCAGGAAAAGGATGACTCGACCTGGCGTCAGAGTAGAAACAAAATGTTCAGTAGCGTGATTTTTACCAGACACTGCAGTTTCTCTTCGACAGCCTATTCGTTTACCGCTGAGAGAGAAGACCTCACAAGTAAAGCGTGTTTGTCTTTGCTTTTTAAATTACAGGTATAACTTTGAGGATGCCATAATATATCTATCCTAACGTAATCAGTAGGTCTTCGATATAGCTTTTTACATCAGCGCACTTTGTCATAAGCACACACTTACTACTAAAAATAGCAGTGAAGTGTTTGGATTTGCCTTGTGTTTATCAGAACTCGGTGCGACCTGTCCTCGTGCTACTGCCTGCTGCCTTTATCTCACTCTCAGAGAGAAGCCTGCGAGTGAAGCAGTCAAGCATCTGCACTCCTCCAACGCTCACAGGGGACGCCTCTTTGGCAGGCAAATGCGTTTCCTTCTCTGTGTTAGTGCAGCCCGTATGCTTTTTGGCTGTTTAATGTCCTTATCTCACCAACAAACATGCTGTCACTTAAGCGCCTGCTATCTCTCCACAAACGCACCTGCTACAAGGGCCCGAGTCACAAGTGTCTCCCCCGAGACTTAGATTCGGTTTCAGCCTTTCTCACCAGCGCAACTCTTTTGGGAACAGGGCACACACCGATTTCTGTTGAACACACTTTACCACAGTTACAGATCACTTAGGACGCCCCAGGGCAGACGTGGTCGTTAACCCCTCGGTCTGTGCACTGCAGTTAATGATTTGCCGTCATCACTGTGGCTCTGTCCAAACAGCAGTAAAATGCAGAGTGGATCGATGTTGGGTTATCACTTTGGGAATGTTCAGTTCTGGCCCCAGTGGACTTCTGTGTGTTATCTGTACAACTGGGTTAGAGCATTTTGCTGGTGGTAAATGTGCCCCATTATACTCAGATATGGATAAATACTATGGACCTTGTTTTGTAATGAACCACACACAGATTTTAATGCTGTGTCGATTATTCACATGCTTTTTCAAGTCGTTTGTTTTAAAGGAGACTGTTTTGGAGCCTCTTAACCTTTTAACACAGCATTATTTACAGCTGGCTCCACTTTTATCAACTGCATAAACAGTAACAGATATCCAGCCAGCACTGTGTAGAGAAAAAGAGGAACAGGAAGCCACACTGTAGAGATGTAAAGTACTAGTAAGTAACAGTATCTCATGTGCAAGTACAAGAGGCTGTTATCTATACTTGGACAACCTTATAAGACTTGATGGACAAATGTTGGCCTCCTAACTTACCTTGACTTATGGTTTAAATGTAAAGTGGTCACATAGACTGGTCAGCTCAGCTCCTTCCTCTATGTCAAGACTGTACCAATGACGGACAGATATAAAAACCCCCCATTTCCCCAAAAAAAAAAAAAACCTTTTGGCTCCGTACTGTCGTATTCAAGGCTTTATAATATTATTCCACTGGAAGCATAACCAGGTTTGAATGGTCAGTATTGTCACACGGTGTTGAGTGTATCTCCAGGTCCTGTATTAATAGTTAATTCATTCCTAAGATCATCCACAATGTCTCCAGTCTGTCTTGGGCAGCTCAAAATTCCCTAAAAGTGAGTGAATTCATAGTTGGTCCAAAACTTATTTCTGTTGCGAGTGACGATGATTATTTTAAGCACTTGCCGATTACTTAAAATGCTTTCAACAATGTACTTGTGTAAGCTAACATATTTAAAAGCAGTTTGCCATTTAAACTTAAGCTTGAATGAGAAAAGGACAAGGTACATCTCCATTTATCTTGAGCCTGCAAAGATTCATGTGTTTACAAGAGCAAATCTTTGTTTCATCTCCTTGCTATACATGACTGGGTGTACTTTCACTCCTGTAATTTATCAAACCCTACCAGCTGTCAGCGCGGCGCAATGAAGAGGCGCTGACAAATACGGTGTCTTTTTTAAGTAACTGCGAGCTGACTGAAGAAGATGAGGAAACGAAAAATGTGGCTGTTTGGCCTCAGATGTCATCTTAAACAACAGATTATCAAGCACAGCAAAATGGTACACGACTGTAATGTCACTGCGAGACAATAAAATGACAAAAAAAATACCATATCCACCTGTCTGATAGTTTTCGTAGCCCTTTGACAAAAGAGTACCCCCTGCCTAGATAAAGAGCCAGACAATTAGCAGAATCAATAACGAGAACTACTCAATTTCCCACTGTTCAGCCCCGAACCACTCACCGGGGCTCTGCGACTGGCACCGAAGCTCCGTTCGACAATTACCAGTGTCATTACTTCGAGCTGTGGCTGTCCAAATAGACCACCATTAGAAGAGGCACAGCACAAAAGCATTCGCCGGAGCACTTTGTCCCACCTGTGTGTGCCTTATTAACCAAAACTATGGCATGCAAATGAGCTCCGGTGCAAATAATTAGACTTACAAATGCATACAGATAATGGTAACCCAGGTGCAGCAATTTGAGTTGAATGAGCCGCGGCTTAGTGACAGGGACAGAAAGGAACTGGTGGCTCTCTGGAGAGAACCTGCCATAGGAGCTGAACATTAAAACACAATAATACAGAAGAAGAAAGGGCTGACTCACAAGAGCTGGATGAGCAGAAAATACAGCCCATGGTCGAGATCCAACAGGTGGCTCAGGGCGAATTACGAGAATATGGTGATGTCAAAGGCAGCTTTGCATGCACAACTTTAAAGAGGACTGTTTTTTTTTCCATGTAGTTTATATTTCTCTCTGAGGGTGGCATAAAACACAGTAAAAGAAACCAAGATCTTACTAAGGTGAGAATTGTCATACCCTTGGCCAAAATACATCAATAAAGAAATTGTGAGCTAAGTGGCCAATCAGAGCAGATTGTGAAGTCCCATTTAGACTCAGATTGGAGAGGAAAATTGAAGAATGTAGGTTAAAATCAAACCCATTGTATTTTTTAGTTTAAAGACCCATTGACTTTAAAAAGCCCAAAAAAGCAGAACAGGGGCCCTTGAAGCAAAATCTGAAGGCCAAAAGAAAGCTGCCACCATTGATAACACTGACTCAACAATGACTGGACAATGGCCAGTGGTTACAGGAAGTGTTTTGGGTTAGGAACTGTGCAGAGTTAGAGAAAGAGAGTATGTGCTGGTTTCTGTACATGCAACTCTCATTTGTAGAAAGTGCATTGTTATGTAATCCAATTTAAGCTAACACAAGTTCAAGAGCACTGAAATTATTTCAGCTGGATGGAAAATGCTCACTACTTGCTGCTTATAAATAAGATATTAAAGAGTACTGTTCAAATCCGTGTGAGAATAGCTTTAAGGACTTTCACGCAAAGATCACCTTTTATTCCAGGCACAGCTCCCCAGTGTGCTGACTTAGTTAAGCTGAAAACAAGTTTTTTGTTGCCACAATTTACTCAGTGTAGCTACAAATCTTTCAAAGAGACGGAGCTCAGAAGAAGCTTTGACATTTGTGCTTATAAACCTGTGTCCTGACCCGTGCTGTTTGGAAACTAAACTCAGCACCAACGCATTTTTCCACCTCGTCTGCTCAAGCGGCGGAAGAATATCTGCCTGGGGACCAGCTCCTCAGGGATCAGTGAGGGATTTCCTAAGTGGTTTAGTATTTTAACCACCATATATGGGTCAGGATTGTACTGAGGGGAAGAAGGATGTAGCCTCCCCCCAGTCCACACAAACTGAACCAGCTGCACCACAAAAAACATCTAACATTTATGGACAACTTCAATACACAGTGACAAAATCCACCAGCTGCAGTATTTTAAAAACAGGCTTAACCATGTTCATGTTTTTGTAAAACTAATGAGAGGAAGCTGCCTGTTAATAATGCATGAGTCAGCAGAGTTACTCAGTTCAGCCGAGGAGTCTTTGTTTGAATCACTTTAAAAGCCACACTACTGAAAAAGTAAAAAAAAAAAAAAAAAAATCTCCTCCACTCTGTTGTAGAGGTGGGCAATTAATTTTCCAAAGGCACATGTAAGAGCTTTGGATTGTTGTGTTGGACCAGACAAGGGTGAGTCACAATTTATGGTCAGAATTTTTGACTTAATAGCAAGGTTTAGCTAGACTTGGGGAGAGAAAAGGAGTGGTGTAGATGTACATTTGTGACCATTACATTGTCATAATGATATGGCTGGTTAGTGGACATGCAGTCTCATAAAAAAAACACAAAAAAAACCCAAAACACATTAATATACAATAATTTGAACATTTTTGTGTAAACATGAGCCCAAACCAAACAAACAGTAATATCCTCAGCAGTGGGGGTGACATATTGACATAGCAGTCCTGCCTCGGCATGTTGGCACAGACATAATTAAGTCGACTATAGGTCTGTGGCATTATAAACACAATGTCTATAATTCCCTACACAACAGAAATGCAGTGCTGCAGTTCGCTGTCCACATTGACTAATCCATCATTATCCTGAGTCAATACATCCGAGCCAATAAAAATGAAATCTCCCATCAGACTCTGTGTGTGTTTCCTGGTCCTAACAAGGAGAGTCTGTGCCAGGATTCGCTGACCCGACATGGGGTCATAAAACCATCATTTCCAGTGGGCTGACTGGTCAGAGCTCAGAGTTATAATGTGGTCAACAGAGCAAACCTAACAGCGAAACAACATTACATGCTCATCAATATTAGCTGATGGTTGTCTGGGGAAGAGAGCGGAGACTGATCAAATCTAGCAGACGGGTAAATCTATATCTCATACTGACTGTTTGGTTAAAGCCTGGTCCTAGTTGGAAAATAACACTCCGCCGGGAAACAATTATTGACAGCAAAGATGTTACAATAAAACACTGCGCACTGAAGGCCTGGTGATATGATTGCTTTCATTATCTCAAAAGAAATAAAGCCAAATCATCCATTAGCCATGTGTCAGGGAGCTATTGCATGTGTTTGGGGTTTAATTACACTACTGCAATTCAAGTCATGATTATCTAATAAAAAAGACATGGAGATGGCATAAGTATCCACTGTTGATTAATATGTAGCTACAAAATAAAATATTAAAACCATATATGTTACATATCCAGATGTGCTACAGTGTAAATACATAATGTACATAAAAATGGAGAAGTGACCCGTCCTTAGCCTATTGGTGGTATTTACACTTCTCACTGTAGCTCACACAGAATTTGTTGATTTTCTTTTGCAGTATGTATCAAAGCCCACACAGACTTTTATTGACTCGACCTTTCTCCTTGTTGTAGGAAGCAGCCCAATTGGGTTTGACCCAGGTGTTTGACAAAAGGCAAACTAATGAAGACTTCGTGAAAGGCACATTGATTTTCTCTCTCTGTTATAGCTTCAAAACAAAGCAGCAGAAGGGAGGGGAACCAAGACAGCCTGACGACAGCATCACTCATTTGTTTAAAAGATTGGCAGAGATGAGATGTGGGAATGCCAGAAAGTACAGCCTCCAACTAATCACCGTGAAGTAAGAACTGGCTCCGAGTGAATCTGGAAACTGCCCATTTTGGACATTTGACAGAAAGAAATTAAACCACCTTTTGTCTCCTTTTCCTTGTTGTTATAGATTTAACCTTTTAACTAAACAGGCTTTCAATCACTGATAATTCAACTGGAGTCTGAAACCATTCCTAGGATTCCTGTACAACAAACACAAGGAAGTCTCTGAACTAACGCCAGGTGAAAAAGGCTCACAGGCTGATTTGAGTAATGATGGCTGCTACTCATTCGACACAGTCCCAAAAGCTTTTTTCACACAGAGTTTATGTTGGGTTTTTCTTTATTGATAAAAGTACAGCCTCCACAGACTTCCCACTCCCCAGACACCTCCACCAGCTCCTTCAGGATCTGCCTAAACATAACTTGGAAACGTGTTAAAGCTTCTTTTTCTTCTGTAAAATTGCTAAAATAAACTATACATTTCCTCTGTGAAAATAAACTTTATTGCAAAACTACAGCAGAAATTATTGCAAAATCTGTAAAAATAAAAAAATAAAAAAAATAATAAGAAGAAATCATATATTTCATAGTAATGTAGGACTTGGGGCAATTTTTAAAAGTCTTGGTCTTGTCTCAGATCAAACAAGACAACAAATGGTATATCTGAAAATCTCCTTCATCAAACACTAACCTCCATGAGTCTGGACCTGGTCTAAGACTGGACTAACTCTGTCTCCTTCACTAAACACTAACCTCCATGAGTCTGGACCTGGTCTAAGACTGGACTAACTCTGCCTCCTTCACTAAACACTAACCTCCATGAGTCTGGACCTGGTCTAAGACTGGACTAACTCTGCCTCCTTCACTAAACACTAACCTCCATGAGTCTGGACTTGGACTGTCTGTTTTTTTGTCTATTACAGTGTATTGTGCACTGGTTCGGGTCTTGATTCAGTCTAGACCTGGTCTGGCCCTGACATAGTCTTGGTCTTGTCTTGGACATTTTTCTTTGCTTGAGGTTGGTTTTGGATACTGAAATGAACACAGTTTTTTAAATAAATTGTGACAGAGCAAACATTACGCCTGCTTCAGACACTGATATTGGGTGATACATATTAACAACCCCTTTTTGTAACTTTTCTAATCCTTTAAGCATGCTAAAATGAGACAGAGATTAGTCAACTTTCCAAATCTTCCCTATCACTTGGTCAGAAATCCATGCATTTGAAAATACCTTCTGCACGCACTAAAACAAAAGTCTGGAAGTGTAATTCCCTCTTTCAATATTAACCAAGTCCAACAATGTCTTGGTAATTATATTTAAAATGGTGATAATGTCATAATTATACCACTTCTCCACTAAGGCTCTGTAAATGTGATTTGCCGCACCCTAAAGTAATTATGCCTCGCATGAAAAGACAGATTAAAGCTACTGTGGCTTTTCCTAATCATTCAGGCAAATTAATAATATGAAAATACCTGGATATTCCCACCTCAAATTAAAGCACAATTTGCATTTTAGTGGCTCTCTAATGTTTGCCTTGTTGCAGAGACTCACCTAATTTAAGTAAAGAATTAACTGTGTAATGCAACAGCGTCTTTAGTCGGCTTTTAAACACAAAATAAATCCTTATGAAGACGCTTTTTCCCATGATGACTTATTATTTGTCCTCATTGTGAGCGAGCACTAAGAGTAATAGTCCGTCCAAGTTCCACGCTGGAACTATGAGTCTCTTAAGTCTCGAGGCGGGCAGCAGTCCAATGAATCTTCTTTGCCACCTAAGGAAAGTCTAAAGTCGTCCATTTGTAACTTTTAGAGCTGTGGGGGAAGACGACAGAGCAAATATAGTTTTTTGTGGAAAAGATGATCTAAAGCTTAATCCTTATTTCCAGGAAAAGACAAGTGCCGATGTGACAGAGACGTTATAGTCGAATTATAGCTCCCATTCAACCAGAGACTTTATGCAAGCTCTTTTTTGAGACAGAGTCAAGCACTTTTGAGCAAGGTTTTTTTTCAAGGTTTACAAGATTAGTCCGATTTTATTTGAGCATCGCTGACTTTTATCTAAAAAGTTTATTATTTGACTGAAGCATTTCAGGGACTGTATCTTGTCAAACCTTGAAGAAAGCTTTCGACAGTTTCAGGCAAAGCGTACTTTTACTTTACTTGCTAGGGGCTTGATAGAGTTGGTAAATCCAAGCCAAATTTGCTTCATCAGCAATTTACTGATGATTTTGTGGTTTTCTGTCAAATTCAAGCATTTGATTTTTCATTGTCAAGCAAAAGATCTCTAATACAATATGCACTGTTCACTTCCATAAATCTGACTTACAAATACACATGATTACCACACATAAAGAAACCTGAATGTGTTATTAAGCTGAAAAACGCCCTTCTCGTTTGCCCCGAGCTGGAGGATAGAAACTGAATAATTCAGCTTGTGTACATGGCCTGCCTCTCTAGCCTCTAAATTGAACCGGGCACACACCACATCACACAGAACGGGGAAAAAACAAACCACAACAAGCTGGAGTTCAAACCACACAGGAAAACAGAGAGGGTTGGGAAAAACAAAGCACTGGTGAAGTAGAGATTACAAAGGGAAGTGCTGTGACCGTGACCATAACCTCGTGAGTTAGAGCAATTGTCAGAGTGGTTTCAGGTCTGCTTTATGGGTACATCTGTCTTTGGGAACACTTCCAGAAAAGCAATGGGAAAATACAGTGTCATGCTGAAAACTGAAGCGGGAAGTTTGTCATTACATCAATAGTTCTGGAGCGTGACATTTCTATGTTTCTCTAAGCTCTTACGATGGCTTGTGTTGTCAATTGCCTGGCTTCATGTTACAATGTGACAAAGACTAACCCAAGGGTAGGAATCACAGACCCTATTCAAAACCTGACCCTAAATGTTGATGGATCGGGTATTATATGGTCAGCCACAATTGAAGGTGAAAATGCATCCTGAGAGGTTAGTAACCCAGTCCACTACATGTATTTGGACTGTTATTTGTGTCTTTTTTTTGGCAAGATAATTTTTTTTGCGAAATAATAATAAAAAAAAAAAACTGTAGAAAAAGTGAACAGCCTGAACAGATATTTTTATTGCTAAAGTCAAGCCAGGACAGAGAGTAATGGCCGTGTGGTCATTAAAGCTGACATTCACTGCGATACTAATGCACCCTCTTTGCTAGCCGTTTATATAGAGGTGGTGCAGGGGTTTATGAGCAATATTTCTGTCCTTTGTTTCAGGTACAGCTCCACTGTGTCCTTTATAAATGTTTGGACTGTCGATATTTCATCTTTCAGCTCCATTGCTTTGACTGTATCTGTCCACTGCACCAGACTACATTTCAAACATTTGCTGATTGTTATTAAATCAATCATTACATTAAAAAAAATCTTCAAATTACTGTCAACACTCTCCTTTATATCTGGTTTGTTCGAGGCCCAAAGACAGCCACACAAGCTCCAGTGCTTCTTGAATTTCCCATCTTACCAAGGGGTTATAGGTCCCTGTGAATACAATATGCAGGAGGCATCGCCAAGTGTTAAAATGCTAGTCCTCACAAGGAAAATGACAAAATGGGAAAGGAAGATTGAAAAATAAATGGAGTATGTGATTGACAGCCTTTGATTGTAGGCATTAGACTGAATTGGATTAGGGAGAGAGATTCAGCAAGCCGTAACCCCTGCAGAGCTCGGAGCGCGTTAATATTGAATATCCACAAGCCTCCGTCTCCATCAGCACACTGCGAGCGCTGGTCACAAAATCCTGCACCAGCTTCTGGGACCCTGCTCAAATACAACCACTCTGTCACCTTATGAAGAAGTTCTTGAGTGTCATCTGCAGTGTGCCAATTAGAGGCATACATTGAAGATCTCAAGCTCCATTTTTCTCCATTCTTTTTTTTGTTTTACCATTTTTCAAATACATTTATTATATCTGGCTCCATAATGTTAACAAGGGTGACATCAGGGTCCAGTGCTCCACTATTTCTAATATTTCCTCAACAGCTGTCGGTTTAAAGGGCTCCAAATCATAACCATCTGAGAAATGAGAAAAATACGCCAACACCTTGAGTTTGTGTATGAGGTGACTTGCTTTTCCAATCAACCTTGGAAAAGAACATTGGGTTGTTTGGATCTCAGAAGTTTCTTGTATTTACAGAGCACTTTAATACTAAAACTGATGCCGATAAAACGAGCTTGCCCCACCACCAAACAAACTCATGAGTGTTGGCTCATCTCCCAGCTTATGTAAGAGTGGACAAATAAATACCTATATACAATTTATTTTGGGGAATTTGTTGAATGTTTGGCGGACGGCGAGGGCTGATCGAACGTCTGCCACAATGATGCATTCACATGCAGTCATTTGTGAGCTTGTAAATGTGGTGCGGTTTTGCAGCCAACTATCGATGTTTAGTGCTATCTGCATTTACAATGATGTTACAATTGAGAAAAAGAAGGCCCCAAACAGACTCCTATTGTCTGTAGCAGTAAAAGGAACATAAATGAACTAAACTAAGCTAAAAAAAAAAAATCTAATAAGTCATTATTTATGTAAAGCAGTGAGTCATAAAAATCTGTTTATTGGAACTCAGTGTCCTGACTGAGCCTGCAGTCAAAATGGTACCTGATTTATTTTCAATGGAAAGGTCATGTACTTCATATTTGTGGCCAACGACCTACGGGGGAGTCTCACTTGGCTTTGCACCTTGTATCTACCCTTTCACAAAGTTATTTCACTGATTGTTTTTTGAATTGTGGTCAAAAGTCTATATTAAAAGTGATGTGCACTGTGGTTATGTGACCAGAGCATCAATTAAAATCAGCAAATACTGTGTATGCCCAAAACATTACTCCTCAGGGGAACATAAGATAACACTGTGACTGTGGAGTAATCCATAACCCCTGAATGCAAATGAGTTAGTGGTGTGTTAGCTCGGAGCACAGCAAGACAAACGGCACCTCACAGCATCACTAACCCTGCGGCCGTGACAAACGCACAACACACGGCCATTAACGGCAACGCTGGACCATAGATTTTACACGTGTGCGTTTGCCCGGAGCCCCGCGAGGGCCACGATGGGCTCTGCTTTGCATACATCACTGTCTCTAGCACAAGGAATACTAATAATGCTGCATTCCCACTGCTGATGCTAACGATCCAGAGAGCAACACACAGGCCTTAGAAGACTCTCAGTCTGGGACCTCTGTGGCATCTTTTCTTTATCCCTTCACAGAGTCTGTCTATACTGGCCTTAAATTACTGAAGACACGTCAAAACACTCAAATCTGAACAGGCTCTCATTATAAAGCAGGCTGTGTAGTCGCCTTGTAACTAAGTTGGGAAAATGTCCTCAATGCAATACTCAAGGACTGAACTTTGTTTTCTCTTCAAAAGGAACACAATTAAGATTCAGTGGCACCTTTTGATTACTGAAAAATAATACATTTCTAACTTTGATTATTCAGACCAACCCTGAATTGCAATCAAACATGAAACAAGTTGTCATTCATTCATCACAGATTCTCCTGTGTTTCTGTTAGCCTTGAAGAGAGAAAACACTGGCTCTACTCAACCTCAATCAATTTCTACATTTCCCCAAGACTGTCTTCATTCCTAAACTAGCAGCCAACTTCAATGGCAAAGTCCTGGAGTTTGTAGGCAAACTAACATCACAGCATGGTTACAGCCAGACAGACAAGGATGTAAAAATGTACAAAGGATGCTATATACTGGTATAATTTTTGATCATGTGGATTGATAGAAAAACAAAAGGTTGGTTCAAATATCCAACCACACATCAGGTCTCTCTGGAATAAATGGTGTTGTTGTGATGTTCTTAATCAACTCAAAAATGTCTTATAAAATAAAGGAGGTTAAGTTTAAAGTTCAGTCAAGGACACAACAATTAGCAGTTAGCAGTCACACTTTTTATTGGCTTCTATTATTTACCAGGCAATGATTATTGTATCAGTTAATATTTCTGAGTAGTGTTAAAGGCGGGTGTAAAATTCTCTGAAACGTGAGAAAATAATTGGCCACTTCCTCATAAAACAGGCAGTTGATAAACCGCACACAATGAACATGAACATACTAGCCTATGAAGTAATACTATTCAGAATGGCCTTGAACATTCATCCATATACAGTAAATTGAATCAAGGTTTTATTTTACCGAGCTTCAAAACCCTAGAGGCACTTTTTTGTACATCTACAGTCATGCTACACTTGCACATCTTGCAGCCCCGTAGAATGAATGAGTACAGAGCAGACCACAGCAGGACCAACAGAGCCCACACACTGGAACCAAAAAGCCCAGTCCATTAACTTCTGCAGGTCAAAGCTTGTCGTGTATTGATAGATTCAGCAAAGCAAAATAAGACTGTGAAGCACAGTTTGAGCGGATAATGTCTCTAACACCACAGGACCTCTCTTTAGTAACATAAATCTATTTCTGATGGTGTTTTGTTGCCCCACACAGCGCTCCTCTTCAGACATGTTTTGGACAGTGAAAGTCCATGTGCAGATGTTGTTGCTGGTTGCACAAAGAGCTCTCTGGGGGTTTTAAAACAAGCTGTAAGTGGACGTGGAGTAGACTGAGCCAACAAACCAGACTAGTTCAAAAGGATGGATGGACCAGGCCGGCCTGGGAGCGTTATTGATAGCTTGTTATTGGCGTTTCATTTAGCTAGCTTTTCCAGGCACTAATTTCTCTGTCTAATTTAAGCTAAAGGCACTGCATTGGATAATGATGGACGAGGGCGGCTTAACTCCGGTCGGAAGACTGAAGGCACGTTAAAAGAGTCCATTGAGTTTGCACTGACACGGCTCCGAGTCTGAACAACAGCATCATAACGCGGGCCGTAAATCAATTTACCTTCAGCGGCGAGCACTGAGCATCGCAAACATTAATCTGAGGAGTATAAAAGGCTTCACCTGCCACCTTCATGCATCATAACACCCAAATTAAAGCCCGAAGAAGAAATGCACTTGACTGGCAATTGTCCTGTTGTTGACATTGTAGTGGAGCAAATACAGCGCTGTTTGGTGCTTAGGCCAGCAATATTAAAGGCATCGTTTAGGTTTATGCTCATACAGTGATTGCGGCCATATTGTGAGGGTCACAATCCATCGTCCTGGAAAGGAAAAGCAGTGCTCCTTGGATGGGCCCAGTTTCTGAGTTAGGGAGTCATTTTTTCTGTGTTCATGAGCTTACAACTCAGAATACTGACCTTTCTGTGCACAGACTTATTTATTAGTAAGTAAAATTTGTATATTAGCATTAACAAGGCTAACAATTCAGATTAAACAGTATTCTGTGCTTGTAATTACTGAAATACAGTTTAGAATGTACCTGAATGTTAAGGGTTAAATGCCTTACTAGTGGCAATCTGGTTTTGTAGCAAGTTAACATATCTGTAAAAAGAGAAATACATAATAAAAAAAATAAAAATCATGATTTCATTCCTATATTGTGTGCAGCATTGTGTGGATACAAGAAAAAGGGTTCATAAGCTTAATACCTTCTTCTTTCTGTACTGTTATTTAAACATGCACATATCTGCTCATATGTTATGTTATATGTGCATGTTATAACATGTAGAGACTTTCTGTAAATAATTCATACATGATCCCTCGTGACTTATAGAAGAGTGCTGTTGTTGTCATAAAAATAGAAATGTCAAAGGGGTGTATGCATTGCAAACGAGACAATAGAGTGGTAAAAGCTAAAGCAGTTAAGCACAAAGAACTGTCTATGATATGACCATTAGCAAGCATTACTGTTACCATTCACACCTAATTGTTTTATTAGCATTTGCTATGCCTTGCCACTTCTATGATGAATAATCTTTTGAACTGGCCTATCTCTCATGCTCTTTGGTGTTGGAACAATGCAGATTTCCCTTTATCTTGTGCTATTCTTGGGAATCTTTTGATTAATGCTGATGCTAATTGTGCTGTAGAAAATAGAAATGGGCGATATGTAGCCTAGTGAACTTACCCTGCTGTGGTGCCTGCTACACTGAATGGACAAACAAGCAATAATTGAAGGTTGGCCAACATGTTTCTGGAAGAGTAGGCACAAGTCTGGTCCTAGTATGTACACGCCTAACTTTCCTCCTGCGTATCCGCTATCACCTGAGGCAGTATGAGGGTAATGTACAGTCTACGGTTGTGCTCCTTCCAATTCCCACTCCCAGGTTTGCCCATGTCTTGACCTACAGCATGAATCCTCAGTAATGGTAATAATGATCCACGTAATTTATTTAGCTCCAAGCTTTTCCAAATCAATGCCCAATGATTATGCATGAGCAGGAATGAAGCCTGCAGAGTGGCTACTGTAACGGCGATAAACTACTGCATGCACCTCGGAGATGGATATGGTCAATTGGGAATAAAGCTTAATACACCATCTCCACATTCAGGCCTGTGGAGACTTGCCCTCGGCTAAGGCTCGGTTGTGGAAAGACTCCTGGATGTGGATCAGCAGAAACACATAAGAAAACTGAGTGGGTATGCATAATGACCTGATGAGTAACACCAGAGTCTATATTCAGAGCTGCTCTGTAACAACTCATGGTAGTGTATGGATTTAAAGTAACCAAATCCTTTCAGGCAACTCAATAGGGCTATATATTTACAGTGGCTTTATTACACTATTACAATATTCATTAGGTCGTATAGTCCAGGGTGGAGGACTGGCCTCAGGCTTGAGCTGGGGTATGATTTGTCTTCATACAGTAGACATTGGACATCCTGATGAATTACAGAAACCTCCTATTGCTGGGTAGTTTCCAATGCAGGAGCAAGCTAGTGGCTTACAATGGCATCATGTTGGCTGACACAGTCATATTACTTGTATAAGTCTATGGGGTTTTTTACAAACAATGAGAGTCATGCTTCCTGTTTCAAGTCCGTGATCCATAAAAAAAAGGATTTTAAAGCCATCATTTTTTGGTAAATGTGACCGATTGTTGCTTTAGAATATTCTGTCTGCGGCCTCTGCTGTCACCTGTGTTTACCAGAGCAAGACGTGAGCTGGTCCCGAGCCATAGCTGTTGTTGCCAGTAGACTATTAACCCGAGCACCTGGAGGACCTGGGAGTAACTCTATCTGACTTCAGTGAACACATGTCTGCTGCCTTTCGAGGAAAAGAAGTAGGTCCAGGGAACCATGCATAATTAATACTCAAATAGGAGTTATCTTTTCTCCGAGATTATAAATGACTTTTCCTTGGAACATGGATGTCTAGAAGGCTTTCTGTACAACCTAACAGCATTAAATAACAGGAGAGAGGATCTGGCCTGACTGTTTGTGAAAATAGAGAAAAGGTGTTTCATTTTACCACCACAGTCTTCTCTGGACAACAATGTAAGTCCTTAACGGACTGTACCAGACTGCAATTCACAAGTCTCTAAACGCCAAAACACTTACAGCATGTGGGCTACGTTTGTCTAAGTATGTGTTTGTACTTTTCAGATAAAAATGACCTGCTGACAGCTGTGACAGCTGACAGGATGTGGAGCGATCATGCTTCGAGATACGGAGGCAGCAGATTGGAGAGCAAACGGCAAACACTCTGTCCTTATGGCTAGTTATTTGCATCTCATCAGCATACTTTAAATGAACAAGCGCCACCTCATCACTTCTGACACACACACACACAGAAAGACACCAAGGGCAAGCAGCAGAGAAGGTGAGCCGGTGTCAGAAATGTATACAAGTCTTTTGTTCAACTAAAAATCAACAATGAGGCCTTAGGCTGTGTTCTTGAAGTGAGGCCAGGGTTTTCCTTTAGGTCTATGGGGTGATTCCAGGACATCCTTGAAAAGAAATACATAATAGACTAACCAGGACTATCCCAGATCAATACAAGCATGTTTAATATTACACACTCACTGTGACATACTATCCATAATCAGGACAAAAGGCTAAAGATATAAAATAATTTGAGAGACCACACCTTGCTAATGATCCACTATAATGCATTTAAATCTACTGATAAGGACCAGGCTATCATCTTCTAGCACAGTTGTTTCTGGCAGCATCTAGTGGTGACATTTCAGATCACAACCACACATTCACACTCCTCTTTTCTACAGGCTGTGAGCACCAGTAGCACCAGTAGCCCTGCAGGTACAAACTGTTGACTATGAACAAAACCAGGCGAAATAATGACTGTATGTGTCTATTTTGAGATAGGCAAATGCAAAGAGTGTTATTCAGTGTTCCACTTGGTTCATGTGTTACAAGTATATGTGAGTCATCCAAAACTGTGTACAACAGAACTATCAACTCTGAATCCACGCTTATTTTGAACCAAATATAATGCTTGGTACCTTGACTATAGACTCAAGCCCACAGACGCCCCTGCCGTGGTAAAATGTGGTACAAGAGTGTTTCCTCTGCTGTGATATTGTTGAAACAATGCTTAAGGGAATAAGGTTAGCAGGAACCTTGGATTCTGTCACAAAACCACACAATTACATAGAACGCGCAACACTAAAAAAGGATTTCAGTTCTTTTCCCATTAACTGGACGGCATTATATCCACGTATCAACATCATAGAACAGAGCTTTCGTTTGTTACTTGACCCTTAACTTGATGCATGATCCAGGACCAACTCTAGCAGATCAGAAAAGTAATAGTGGACTGCTGTGTTAGTCCATTCAGCCTGATAAAACGCCTAGAGATGTACTGTGTAAATATATGGTGAGATATAAAGCCGCCGTGCTCCTCTACAGCATCAGTCCCATCTACCTCTGTTTTCCCTCTGTTTATTGGACAAGCTTTTCATTATTACCCCCCTCCGCCGCAGCCTTCAAAGCCTTTCAGAGAGCGAATGAAAGCTCGGGCTGGAGACTGCGGGGAGTTGTGTTGGAGAGGCAATCTCAAGAGAGCCTTTGATTTTCGAGCAGACAAACAGATTTAGCTGATTGTAGGAGTGTGGCGGTCCCTCACAACACGCCGTTTATCCTTCACAGAGTGGCCCCTGAAGTCCATTGTGTCCTCGGTCCATCACAAACACTGACCGGGCAGGTGTCTGGGCAGCCGGTCGGCTCCAGTCGAGAGAAACAAGACAGGAATTTCGATACTTGGATTGGTCAGAACAAGATAAAAAAAATGTTACTACAAACGACAGACGTGACATGATTTCGATACCTTTTTCATTCACGTCATTGGTACACATTGGTATTACCCAAAAAGTCACACTTCCCTTTTTGTAAGCTGTTGGTTTCTTCTGAAAGTTTATGGTTGAAACTGATACAGAAAAACAAGTGCTTAGTGGGGTATTACAGAATTACTTTCACAAGAGGCAAGAGTGAAATAGTTTTGATTTTCTGAATGCAAAATAACTTTTGTGTAAAATACTAGAACTGATGTTTAGTTTAATAAAGCTTCTTTGAGACATTCTAGTCTATGGCAGAATGCTATAATGCAATCTTCTGTAATGTTTGTTCTTGTAGTGCTGTGTAGCTTGGGCCGGCCATACCCATTCACTTTGCAAAGTCAAATGGGTCTGAGATCCCTTTCCTTCACACCCATTTCCAATCAGTTCAAATCCTCCTGTCTGACAAACTTTATCTAAAACAAGACAGGCTTTGTATTTCTCTGACTGGTGATCCATTTTCATCCAGAGGCAGTTAATTCTGCGTATGTTGGTACTGCCCCTGGACATTCACAGAGACAGTCTCATTCTTTGTATAGGCTTAAAAAAAAATTAAAATTTATCATACTAGCCTCTAGCATTGAGAGCCTTTTTAAGCAGCTCACAAAATGACACTTTTCTTTTACATAGAGCTATAAAATTCACCATTGTCCTAATACAATGTAGATTATAAACGTGTTGCATGACAATTGCAGATAAAAAGTAACCCTGTTACACGTACACAAATCATCAGATATCAGGGGTCAAAGTAAGTTATTAAGTGTTGCTTATGTATCACGGCAGACCTTTAGATTGCGTTGGAACTGTATAATACAAGGGGTTATATTAAGCCCCGTGTGATGCACCGAGCTGGTTTGACTGCCTGAGACGCAGTGATAATAAGGAGCATTGTATTTTTGTCTGGATATGACTTTGAGGCTGACACTGCAGCGATGGCAGCTGGTAATCTGGGACAGTCTGCCGGGGCTTCTCCAGAGAAATGTCACACACTCACACTGTACTATTCATACGGCTGGAACATCCTGTTCAATTACTTTGGCTGTGGGTTACATGGAGCTCAACATGTCTGTTTACATACGACCACAGCTCTGCACACCACACATTATCAAACAAGAGTGATAAAGGAAACAGCATACAGTAAGTGATGCATGTGTTTTCTCAAACCGGGGATCCACATAACCACACAGCCCTGATATCCAAACATAACGCATTGACTTCGCCCATTTGATAAACACTATGTAAACTGAGAGTCATAATGGATTGGTATCATTTAACAGGAAAGTAATGTAGGAATCTAGTGTGGTACACATGTGGCTATGAGATATTGTTGTTGAATAATGTGACAGTGATATGGTTTGCAATTGGGGCTGAACAATATCAGGAAAACACACAATATGTTGAATAATGTGGTAAATGATATAGTACATGTTCAAAGGAATTCAAATATATATAGATACAAGGCTCTGGACTCCCACTGGACAAAACGAGGGCTAAATTTAGAACCGAACCAGAACTAAACCAGGATTAAATATAGGACTGAGAAGAAGTAAATGTCTGTCATGTGGACAACCATAATAATAATGCAATTCAAGCAGTTCTTTGCGATGTGTATATTGTGATTTCTGATACTGCGCAGCCCTACTAATATTAGAAATTTCAAGGGTTTTGAAGGCTCAGGTCCACTCCATTAAGACCCAATATGCAGACACGATTACCTTTAATGAGACCAGCTCCTATCATAATGAGGTAGAAATCACCAGGAGTATCATCATCCAGACATGGATTTGCTTTTGAAGTTCAACTTGTTTACTCATTTGTTGCTTCAATAACTGGAGGTTTTGGACTTTTGTTTCAGTTTTGAGTTGCCTTGAGTTGTCATCAGATAGATACATCTGTCTCTAAATATGATGAGAGTGTAAAAGTCTAAAACTCAATCTTATGGTTTCACATGGCTAAGAGCATTGTACTGAATGTATTGTATCAGTTAAAATATGTCACAGGAAACAATATAGCCCCATTTACACTATACAAAACTGCCAAACCCCAAATCTCAAATGATACAAAGTTTATTGTGCGGTCGAGGTGCTGACTTTTCTTTCTATTATTGCCTGAAAGTCACACCGTTCAGTGGAGTTACATAACAGTCAGTTCAGCAAGAGGAAGTTTGTTTAGCAAAGCACTTAAATGCATCTATATGTAAATATATTATTTAACATAAGCACACACAAATAAACCACATCAGTGTTCCCCTGGGGCCGAGTAAAGAAACAGTCATCAATCATCTCTGTGTTGACAAATGAATATTACATTACTACCAACTGTTTTTATTATATTTGGGCCAAAGCTTTTCAGTATTACTCGTGTAGAGCCAGAAGTAGATTTTCTGTAAAAGCAAACAGTCTTCTCTTTTTTCACTTGATTTTAGAACAAAGATATTAATATTTTAGATAACGTCCTTAATTACACGATTTAACATTTTAAGAGCCACTAATGACTATTTTACTATTGGACTTTGAAGCACATTTCTTATACAGTGTTCTTCTTCAATAGTTTTATATTCTGTGATAACAGGTGCCTGAAGTTAAGAATAGTTTAAGTCCCTCAATAACAATCTTTTGCTCCTACGCGATCTTCCCTCACACACTAAATGTAGCTACTGAGCGCTCCCCATGAAAAACATAAGAAAAACAAAGAATTTATATGTTTACAGAAATGTTAAGGTCATTTTGTATTTACAGAATGGTACCATTTGAGTGCAGTTAAAGGTCAACAATGAATGGCTAATTCACTTTCCAGAAAAAAACTGAACAAAATACCAGGTTTTTTGTTCAGTTTTTAAACCCTCGCCTCTCCTGCCTCTACTACTGTGTGTAAGTGACACATCAGCTGAGCACAAAGAGAGAAACTAACAGAAAAGACTCACACTTGGAGCCAGTTCTGATAAATTATGCAAACAGCATCAATAAAATATTGAAATTTCTTCTGTATAGGAGAAAGACTGGGTCTAACTTAGTGAATATGTGGCTGCAAATCATATACACCAGCTCATCAACAATGTACATTTACACTGAATATGCAATATGAGCAGAGGATATGAGAACTGTGCTAATATTTACAACTGCTTCACTCAAGCAGTGGGCTGTGACTAAATATAATATTCTTTTGGATACTCCTCGTGTCTAGTGATGTTGTATGCAGCCTGAGCACTGACAAGCTGTGGTTCGCCAATTCCTCGACATAATGACAAGAGGACGCAGTGGTCTAATCTGTAAACAGTATGGTGTCTCACACTGACACGTGTTTCATAAAGCAGACTTTTCATTGGCAGGAGTCTTAACCTTTTTGTGGCAAGAAGTGATGCCATCTTAAGGTCAGTAATGTATTTGTGATAAAGATGATTGGTCTGTTTTGAATAGTTAGTGCTTTTCTTACAAACAGCGTTCCATCAGACACTACAAATGTCCTGGAGCTGTTGAATAATGGTCTTAACCTGAACTCCTTCATATCTACTCCAGGTCATGAGGACAGCAGATTTCATAATGATTGTCAATAAAAGGTCGATACCAGCTCAGTGAACTGACTGTAGAACAACAATGTGTTCAATAAGAAACCACAGTCTAACAAAGACCACTCAGCTGTAATGTGCTTCAATCCAACTGCTTTCATAACCATAACCATAACTGGAGAAGGGTTTATGATAAAACAAATTCTTAAAACCATACTGGCTGACTCATTACCAGAATAAAGGGCGAAACATCACTAAAAAGAGCACTATACATGTTTGGTCCGGTCTGGAGGGGGGTGTCCCCAGGGTCTTTTTTAATTCTGTGGGAAACACTGTATGTTTTTGCATATGATAAGAGCTGTTAATTAATCTGTGGTCCAAACATACATGTTATTTAGTGAATGGGAGCACCAGTGGCAGTGGAGATTAGACAGACTTGAATCAGCATTTTTCTGTGGCAAAGGGAAAATTCAGATAAAGAAGACTCATAAAACTTAAGTTATTCTTGGGTCAGAAGGTAACAACGTGGCTCTTTAAAACCAGCCAATGCATTACTAGCAGCCACCTGAAGCTACCACTGAGTGTACAGCTGGATTTCCTCATACACACTGTGCATGAATCATATGAGGCAGGCTACCTGTTGGCATTTCCCCCACTGACGGTTTTCACTTTCATGGCGGAAATGAAACCCACAGAGAAGCATTGCACTGTTGAATTTAAAGTATTTGGGCAAGTTTACACAAGTTGGATCTGGTTCTGTGTCACTGTGTACGATTCTATCATCGTGCACTGAGCTGTATTCAGTGAGGAAGCCTGGAGGTGGGGTTTACACTGCACATACTGTACATGTCCTTATGCTGCCAGGTAGTGAGCCCTGCTTAACCCCCCACTGGGCTGTAAAACACTGGAAACCTGAAATACAGGTAGTTGAGCCCGGAGGGAGCGGTGGATCCCGCACAAATTCCTCTTTCCTTTAGGCGACTGTGAGACAATTACTATGTTTCAACGCAGACTAAAACATCCTTAATGAGCTAAAATGACACCACCATTCACTACAAGCAGTGCTCTCTTATGAAACGTGGCTGAGTGGGCATGTTTGGTTTATACTGCGAGGTGAACTGCGGCTACGTGACACATGACTTCGGGAAATATCAAGTTGTGAAGCAATATTAAAGAAGGTAGTCATTTATCGCCTATAGAGCAACAATTTGAGTGGTTTGTTTGGGTTTTAGCAGAGCCGAACTGTAGAATTTATATAAAAGTTTTCGTAAAAGTTCAATTGTAGACTATCATAGAAGAATGTGTATTAAAGCGGCACAGAATCTGGTAAAGTAGCCTGTTTTGGTGCAAGGGTTCCTCTCTCCACAGATACGTACCTCTTTGATCTTGGCCCGTCTCTCTCTGGTCTCGGCGTCCATCGGTTCGCGTCCCGTGGCTCCGGGCGGCCGCTGGTACTCGACCAAAGGTAGATGATTGACATCCTTGCCACCTAGACCCATACTCTCCTTAGCAACTTTCTCCTTCTCGTTTAAAATGTCTTGTTTAATCTCATCGGGTCGTTTCTGTAGCGTATCCTTTGCCTCTAATAAAGCTTTTTCGTGGTCTTTCCTGATTTTAGCCAGGACCTTCTCGTCATTCGCAGCCGAGCCAGAGTCATTGCTGTCCGGGTTGGTGCGAGTGTTGGTCTCCACCGCGGAGGAATGAAAGAAAACTCCGCTAAGCAGCTTTGATGAGTCCGGTAAAAAGAAAATAGCCCCGAAACATAGCGTAATAAAAGCGCTGAAGACTAAAAGTAAAATAAATTTCTCTGTCAACCTGAAAGAGGTCGGGCTGGCAGACTTCCTATTAGGAGTCGTGGTGAAAGGTAAAAGAGTTGCTACTGGCATTTTCTCCCCTTCCTTCAGCAAACTCAACAAAAATAAATTCAGCCGTTTGTAGTCACTCACGTCTGGGTCACTTCCAGTTTATTCCGTTTAGAAATCCATGTGTGGGTGTTGTAGAGGCAGCGGAGTTGAGAAGAAGTGCGGTAAAATCTCCAGTAAAAAGTTGAGGAGGGGAGCAGCTGTCCATAACGAAGACACTCCGCAGACAGAGCGAGTCCAAAGCCTCACACAGGAAGCAACGGGGAAGGGGCGTGACTGACAGCGGCCAACAGCCAATCAGCGTTCACCATGTGAGCGTTGGAACACAGGGGCGTGTCACCATGACGACAGCGCATAAAACCACTGACAGCTGCGTTGAAAACTTATTTATTGCTGGTGGAAATCCTTTACGATTTATAGGTTTGACTTTGTACTGTAGCATACTGCCTCACAGTTCACTTCTTGGTATTTTTCTATGTTATTTTTTTGTTAATGTATTATTTTTGTTGTTTTATGTAGGGCTGTGCAATTAATCAAATTTTTAATTTCGGCTCCAAACGATCAAAAAACCTGGGTGATGGAGAAAACGATTATTTATTACTCGTTTTTATTTATTACATGTTTTCCACATTTTTTGTTTTCCATCCATTATATATCTTAACTATTATTTCTGTTTATTTTTAAGCAATTTATTTATACAAAACTATATTAGATACTATATTACTATGACTATATTATTTATTTCAAGGAGAATTCACTGTTTTGTTCAATAAATCCAACATATTTCCAAAGTCAATGAGTAATCGTATATAATAATTGTGATTTCAATGACGACCAAAATAATTGAGTGTTTATGATAAGTGATTATAATTTTTTCCATAATCGAGCAGTCCTAGTTTTATGAGTGTTGTCTATGAGTTTATTTAGCAATGGCTGCCTGCTAATTTTAATTCATTATTATTTATTTCAAACTGATTTTGTGAATGGAATATAACCTAATCATATTCATTCATATCATATCATTTATGTAGAGTCAATTGCCCTTGGCACAGTTGTGAATTGTCATTGTGAATAGTCTCTAAGTGATAATTAACTGGCAATTACCCAGGTTAAAACTTGCCTCATGCTCAGAGTCAGGTATGTGCGTCCTATCAAGACTATTATATGTAAACACTCATACTTTTTGGTTATTTCAGAAAGTGCTAAATGAAGATAATATTGAGTATGCCTTGACTGTCTTACTCTTTTTTATATACTTCTACTTTTACATGCCCAAACAACTATTCCCCATCCAGAGTCGACAGTTTTGGTCCTTTGCTGTTTTCTCCAAGTATCACATTCCTCATAGGCTTACCTTTGGGCCATGTCATGTGTCTTTTTGTCTGGGCACTGGGCTCAACGGGAGGCTGGAGGGCAGTTACTAATTAACAGGCAAGTGATGTGGAAAAGAGCCATTAAACTCCAACAACTTCCACTTTCACTTATCGCCAAGCCTTTAAAAACATGTTTGTGTGCCTTGAGTAAATGACTTCCTCTGAGTTATGAATGGTTGACTTCGCAAAGACGGAGAAAACAGCCCTCTTAACTGTATAATGGAGGCTAATCTGGGCCATCCAACATCTTATAATCCATTTGCTTAACTGTACACACTGATGAATTAAGAGGTATGCTTCAGGTTGGGTTGGTACATATAACCCCTGAAGAGTTAAGTCTGCTACATAAATGTTGAATACACAAGCACCACAAGTTGTGTTTCTACATTAGATAAAATTAGAAATTGCATTGTAAATGGATAGTATGCCATTTTTTTCTTGGTTGTGAAGAAAATGGTTTAATCACCTAAAAGCATTTTGTAATCTGTGAAAAAACAAGACCATCAAGGCTTCATTATCAAGGATTTTAATCCTGAGTATGTTCAGCACATACTGGGTCTTTGGCCAATCACATGCTCGCTACTGAATAAGGAACGCTCCCATTGGTCCACGCTGATACAAGGAAGTAACAAGCCATACTTAAAAAGTGGTTATTCCAGCGCTGGATATGTCTTTTAGTAGAGCAAAACAGCTTGAAAAAAGAAAAAAGAAAATCAGGAAGTGACGCTGTAAAACTTATGTTGACATGATAATGATATGTTGACATTATGAAGAAGACTGTTCCTAGAGCTGCTATAGGTTTGTACATTTTAGTGCAGTCCTATTATAGTGCATTTTTAGTCTAATGTGTTGTTTTCTTTTAAGTGATTCAGTGGTTGGCAGCTAATGGGGGATTCAAATACACAAACAATAAAGAATGCGTTGTTACATCTCTTTCCATCAGCTGCCATTTTGTTTTGACAAATAACACGTATTTATGTGCTATTCCTGAAACGAGAGAAAGAAAAACAAGTCCTGGTTGAGCGCTTTGTCAGTGTTATAATGCACTTCAGCCATACTCCACCTGAGAGCTGTCGAGAAGAAGGTCTAATCTGGGCTTGACAGATGCAGGCTACCATATTGAAATTCTAGGACGACAACTTGTCAAAATTATGACGTGCATCCGAATGATTACTTTCTCACTCTGCAATTCAAGCAGAAAATTAAATCGCAGATGAAATGTATGGCATCTCAATATTGAACTAAGAGACTCTTGTGGCAACAGTTTTGACAAGGAACATTCATCACTGTCTTTTACTCTGGGATTTGTTTTCAACCTGGGAAGCTGTTGATAATGTATGTATCAAAGAAGTGCCTCTTTCCCACCGGTGCAGCAGTTTTGGAGAAAACAAGGAATAAATAAGCCTTTGTTGTGAAGCTGGTTAAACTTGTATAGAAGTAGTGGAGGGTAATCCCACTTTTAATGCATGTTCAAATAAGAAATCCCCGTCATCTGTTTTTAAAGCACTCCCTGGGAGCTATTTCAGAAGTGAGGAATTGTAATTGAGTTTTCTTCAATAAAGAACTGGGATAAGCTGCACATATCGGGCTCCGCATGCTATTACAAGTAGGACATTTGTTTTGTTTCCCTGTCATTATCACAAACTGTTCCCGCCGAGTGTCAACACAGAAAAAATAAACACTATTAAACCCACCCCTGTTGGCACGCGCTGCTAATAACAATCAAAAACCATCACTTATGCTTAAAGTAACATGACCACAGTCAGGGGAAAGTGAGAAAAAAATCCTGGAATACATAATGTAGTGTCGATTTAAAATTCATAAGCTGCTCAGATGAGGCTGCTCAAAGGAGATAAACACATGAAGCCTTCAAAGCTCAAGCAACAGGATGTCATTCTTAAGCTGCGCTCAATGGTGGTCCCTTAAAGCGGCTATGGGTTTAAAATCAGCCCCCCGCCTCTGGCCTTTTATCCCTGTGTGACTGTTGGAGCAGGGCGGCCTGATCAAGAGGAGAGACCATCCAGTTCAAGTATTTTTTAAGTTGGATTATATGGAGTGTTATTGATAGGTATAACTCTATGGTAAACTATATTATCAATAACATTTACATCACCATGAACTAGTTTGGAGCTGGATATTTAAACTGCAAATCATTAACCAGCTACACTCAAAGTAAAGAAATCAAAGTCAAGTCAAGATTTTAGACACAATTTTCTGGAAGATTTTGTTTTTTGTAAAATAATTATCAGGAAAAGAGAGAAAAGACATGGCACAAAATGGCCCAGAGCTGCTCCGCTTTTTTCTTTATGAGTGACACAGAGAGAGTGACTTAAACCAAAGAAACCAGATACAAACAACAAACATCAAACATTTCTTCTACAACTCATGCCCGTTCCTCTGGAGAGTTCGGTGAGTTTGCCGAGGAAGGAGGAAAGCTAACGTTGAACGCTTTCCCACTCCAGGACGGTGGTCTCAGTTTCAGCTCCTCTGAGGTGGTCTGTGCTGTGCCAAGTCCACAGTGGTCCCCCTGGCAGCCCTGTGTAATATCTTTATGACTCAGTGCACCTCATTTGTTATGTTATGTAAGTATGAATCATGAGAGTTGGCAAGGTGAGGTTTCCAGGTAATACAGAGAGTCTTTGTACAATTTAGACTGGGAAAACTAAAAATGAAACTACAATAATATAATAATATACTACTATCACTTTTAAAGTAGGAACAAGTATCTCTGAGGGTTTGCAATAATATTATAATACGGCAAAGTGGTTAGCACTGTCGCCTCACAGATAGAAGGTCCTGAGTTAGATCCCTGGGGTGGGTTTTCTCCAGGTGCTCCTTGAAAAATGTGCATAATATGGCTAATCCTCCAGTGAGTCACAATGGCCAAGATGGAGGGGATTACATGGATAAATAATGATGTATGTGGTGTATGGTGTATGCCTAAATATGCTAGATTGCTGTAATTAAACAGTTTCATCCATGTCTTGTTTAACTCAATTTCATTGCAATTTTGGATGTTTCACGGCACCTCATGTACTTTAGGATGGGTGCAGATGTATTTACCAGGTATTTTGAAAGCTCTTTATTACTGCTGTGAAAAAAACAACTTTCCAACTTTTTTGGCCAACTCAAAAAAAAAATATTTTAAACTTTTTGTAGGGGGTAAATCAGAAAAAAAATTTTTGGGGCAACTCAGAAAAAAAACATTTTTTTGGGCAACTCAAACTCAAACTCTGAAAAAAAACAAACAAAACAAAACATTTTTTTGGGCAACTCTGAAAAAAATGTTTTTTTGGGGGGCAACTCAAAAAAGCAATGCTTTGAAAAAAGAATTGTCTCCAGGAATCATTTCAGAAGAAACATTTTAAAAAAGTAATGTTCAAAATAAAAGTATGTACTACTGCTATATGTCGCTCTGCATTGCAGGACTGTTATTGAGACGAGTTGGGATTACTGTCAGACTTTTGTATGACTCTATTCTATTCACTATGTGGCAGCACTTTGTTTTGCAGCACTTTGTCATATTTTGTGGGATGCTTTCCATCTAAGTTAAAAAAAAAAAAAAAAGATTTTCATGTTGCACACTGTGTCATTTCAATATTTTCTTATTTTTATAAATTTGAAAAATAAATTAAAAAGGTGGATATGAGAATATTAAAATGAGTAATGCCCAATTATTTTTTTCAGTGTAGGTCATAGTCCAAATCCTCAGTTTATTTACTGCAGAATCTCATTTCTTCATCGCCTCTCCATTATTCATGTGTCTTAATGTTAATTAGCAAATAGCAGCGTCAAATGAGTGCATGGACTTTTATATTAAGCTAATATTGCTAATACTGTCAGCTTTGTGTGCCTCGGGAATCTGCTGTCGGCCAATTTGCTGATGTAAAATAGGCCACGCCGTCATCACACAGCTGTTTGATGCTCCTCTCTCTCTGTCCAAATATAACCTCGCCCCAATCTGATTTAACCACCGCGCTTTCATCCCCCGGGCAAAATGGACTCATTTGCGAGAGAAGTTCAACAGAAAGAAAAAGAAGGGGTCTGGGAGTTGAGCGAGGTATGAAGGCTGGTAGTGAATGGAAAGCTCGATGAGGACAGAGGCAGAAAAGTGTGGATGTGTGCTCAGTGAATGAGGTCACTAATTGGGTTGAGACTTGGAGCGCCCCTGAAATCCCTTCTCCTTGTTCTTGACAGAAATCAAATTCTTTCATTTAAAAAGCTGGGAAAATATGTTAATTTCAAGCTCTAGGCTCATGAAGTGTGAACATTGCAGGAACAAAATAACAGGTGCCCTCGATCAAGATGACTGCTAATATATCCTCCAGTATTGTGTGACCGCCGTGATGTGTCTCTTTAATGAGGCTTTGTTTACTGCCTATAAAGCCATGTTTAATCATTATCCAGTAGAAGCAAATGTTGCCAATAAAGTCAAAGGCCATTTGTTTTTTGTGCAAGTGACCCACGATGACCTGCAATAGAATATTAATAGAAATGTGAGGGCTTTTGAGTCTTGAGCAGTGTTTGTTTACTCAACCATTATTCAGCTCTTTGTTTCTTGGGTCAACGTGTAGCAATTTGAAACATGGGCAGTTTGAATGTTTCAAAGATAATGAACAAAAAACAAACAAGTGTATATATAAAAATGGACAGAAGTCTGGCGCCATGAGGTGTTTTTGTTTGCATTACTCCCATAATAAGGAACCACTGCCTATACGACTCACAACGAGACAAAAATAGATGAGCCAGAACACAACGCAAAAAAAATAAAAAATTAAAATTGTGTTCTCTAATGCCTTGCCATGTCGCCATACATGTTGTGCTATTCTGTATTCTGTAAAGTGTTCTTATTAAACGTATCCTTAATTATAGAGTGTAGATAGCTTTGCTTCTTTATTCAGCTACACATATCCACAACCAAAGCAGTCCGGTGACTGTAATTGCGTATAGGCATTTTTGTTGTTGTCAGAGAACAAATTAGTTTCAAAAGCAATTTAAATAAATAACTGTGATTTGTATTATGCAGTTTGGTTGGTTCACTGTTTAATTTGTGCTTTTATCTTTGTGCTTGTCATAATAACTAATTACAAAAGGTTTTTTTAGCATTAGCATTAGCATAGTCACTGAGATTTATAGGTTGTATTAGTATTACTCACCTGGTAGAGTGCATACCACACACTCGGGAGACCCCAGTTTGATTCTGGCTCAGATCCCTCCCCTCTCTTTTTTAGTGGGATTTTTGTTTTTCCATCTATTTGGGTTTATTTTTGGTTTATTTGTCATTTGTCATTAATATACTACCATTGTGTTATCTGATAAAGTTGTGAGTACATTACACATTTGTAAAGGCCAGAATTTAATTATCCCTCCTTTTATAGATGTTCATATATATGTTTTAGTTAACAAATACAGTGTTTAAAGCTACCATATACTTTGGACCAGACGGCCAAGACCTTCCTGCTGGTTTTTGAAAAGCCCATAACTTGTTTAAAGAGAGTAACAGAACTTGAACTCATTAAAAAAGAGTAAGATTGTATTGTGAATAGAAACTCAAAAGTCATCTGGATGAACAGGTGTCTGAGGAGAAAAGGTGTGTTATAAGTGTGAACAGTAGGTACAAATGGAAAAGTCCGTGCCAATCTGGAGAAAGTTGGGGAACATTGAGTTCTCCCTGAGCTTTGGATTTTTTTCTTTATGCTTCACTGTCATTGGCAAAATGTGAACTACACCAAATCTTGTCCCACAGCTACTTCATAATTGGAAGTTGGGGCAGAGAAAAGGCGCACCTGCACGACTGGAACATGTCCAAAAATGAAAATTGGACTCAAAAACGAGGACAGTCCATTTGTGGAGATGTGTGAATCAAATACGCTTTGCTTGTCTTCTTCGTTCTACATTTTATGGCACCTTTAAATGAAACACTGAAGCAAGAGTTGAAACTAAAGTAAAAAAAAAATCCCATTTGACTTATTATACCCATTTTGGTTTAATGAAATACAATAAAAGAACGAGAGGCACACTCCAACACTTGAAGCAATTAAAGTTCACTTTTTAATGGAAGAGCAAAATGAAACATGGCCGCTATTTGCCAGATGAGTGCCAAATGGTAAATGAATTATTCAGGACTTTGTAATTAGAATTGGATGCACAATTCTCAAAAGCTTAAAAGAACGAGATTAGTCTTCCAAAATTAATTTTATTACAAATCTGGGGTGCATTCATTTGAATTTTAATAAAAGGTTATCACACAATGGTATATTTTTGCTAATTTCATAACTTCAAATAAACAGTTAAATGGATCAAAACAACATACTATTTCTTTCTCCAAACTGTATGATCACAGCGGTTCACCTGAAGTGGGACCAAGACTACACTTCTCATTTCACTTGGTCCTTTAATTGTAAAATGAAAAAAACAAATCAGATTCCTGTTTTATTTCTTAGCAGCTGGTGGTAGTGATTGTTTACTTGGCAAAAGCTTCAGCTTCATCACAACTGTTGTTCTAACACAGTTTGTCCATATGTCTGACAAGATGTTGAGTTAACCCACTGAGTTTCATTTCTCATTTTGAAAGTTTGACTGTCCTTTATTTCTTTTTAGATTATGGTCTATGGGGAAACAGTTTTCTGGGGCATGTTTTTTCTATTATTTTTATTGGGGCCACAGTTTTATAACATCTACACAAAGTGGTGTGAAAAGATGAGACAAGAATTTCAATTCACATTTTTTGGAACAGCTAGGCTCTATAAAAGAACAAATAGAGGCGAAACAGTGCGTCATCAGCTCTGACTGATGTGTATGCACATTTTGAAGATTAAGGCCAGTCACACGGCGAGGTGGTGAACTGAAGTTTAGGTGCAAGCTTAATATCATTTAACTTCACTTTCAGTTTCTCTTGGAAAACATGAATTTCATACAGGCATAATCATTTAAAGAGGGACTGCTTAACTTTTAGCCAGTAGAGGGCGCCTTTCCCTCCACATACTCTGTGTTGTTACGACACTGGTGCCATATTTACGGACGTCAATCATTTAAGAATGGAGACTATCCAAGTGGCAACTTTGAAGAATAAATCTTCTGTTCAGCTGACGGTACTGTGTCAGTCAGATAGGCCTGATTCTACTGATCTTATGTCTAATTAAAATGATTTTGAGAATATTTATTTTTGGGCTAAATGTTAAACAGTGCTACTTTAAGCAAAGAATTGTGTGAAATAGACAGAATGCTATTTGTCAGTATTTCTATAAAAGTAAAGCCACACACAGCCTTGCACCTTCACCAGAGCTGGGCTTATTCACTGTGATATCTTTTTAAAATTGAAATAAAGGACTTTTGTTTCTTAACTGCTAATTGAACATGTTTCAAATCATAAGAGGAGTGAGTTCTTTGTTTCATCGCAATCATTTAGTCTGAAGAGCACCATTTCCTTTGTGTTAAACACCCACGAGTCCTCACTGCTGTGTGGACCAGCTCCAGCATCCCGGTCACTTCCTGCTTTTTGGTAAAACCCACTCATTAGTGGCTCATGTTTTGGCAAACTTTATTCATGAGGTGCTTTTCATTGTCCTTCTTTGGTTGAGTCGAGGCGTGGAGAGGAAAGGGCATGAGAGGGACATACATGCACACATTTCTTTTATGGGGCTTTTGGACGTACGCCCACTTATAAATGAGGCCCCTGCTCGTCGAGGGGGCACAGTGCAGATATCACATGATGCTCAACAAGTACTGCTTACACCTCCATGTCTGTTACTCATCAACAAAATCATCAGTGAACATTGCCATCAGCGTAGAGAATTAAATCATGCCATATTATGCATATCTTTCTCCAAAACTTGACTGTAAACTGTATCAGCAGAAGTCAGCATAGTAAGGAAACATATAAATATATAATAACATACTGAGTGAGCTTCTTTCACTCCAGTGTCTTCTAAAGGTTTTACTGCTGCTCCTTATTAAAAATCCAGACTTTTACTGCAGTTTGATGCCTGTCCTAGACCCACACTCCACAGAGTAAACCCTTATTGAGAAGTCATTGAAAGATTTAAATGGAATAAATCCGTCCAATTCTGAGACAGAGGCGCCTTTCTCATCAGTTTTATTGAGCCTGACTCGGTGGATGACAGCTCCATAAAGAGGCGGGATATCGGCGCTGCAGATGGATCGAGAATGACAATGAAATAACAAAAGGAAATGGCACGATCCTTTTTCCTCTTTCTTGCTCCGAAGCTGTGAGTGAACCAGTGTGACTGCTGCTTCACACAGAGTGGATTAGACAGGCTTCCTTCAGCGGACTCCGAGGATGTGAGATGCATGGTGGACTGCTTTGACGGCCTCCCATGTGACTGGATTACAAGTGTGACTCCTTCTGTATTACGTTACATCCCACTTTTGATGCGTGAGCCACAGTCAGAACCACAGTGTGTGAAATATGACCAAAAATAACATACTAACTGCAACTACCACATGCAATCATGCTTTAAAAATCCCTAAATTGTTACTTGTTTAATTTCCTACCCCCACAGTCCGTCTGTAGAAGCGTATATGCAAATCTGCTTTTCTACCTCCAACTATATGAACGTGAGTCCTAGCGGGAATCCACTCACACTCTCAGCACCTGAAGCATCTGCCACCTACCTGCTGTGCACAAACCCCGGCTGCCTGTAATTTATCATCGCGGCCTACGTCCTGCCATCACATCCAATTATTAGGCGATTAGCAGACACACACATACACACCTAACGATCGGGACTCACTTCCCATTACGGCCCCACGCTTCACGGCTCCACAAGACAGAGCTGTAAACGGCGACGAGGGAGGAGTGAAGAGGAGGGGCGCTGTTTGTTTGATTCTTGCAACTCCATTTCAATACGAAGCCGCTGCTATTACATCTACAGCAATCACTGGGATTCATTCAAATCGTATCGGCTTTTGTGTAATTGAGGTTTAATGCCTGTGTTGGGTAGTAAAGGATGGTCCAGTAAGACACAGCACAGTAGCAGTTTCTCTCCATCATGTCCTCTGTATTTTCAGTGGTACTTGACTTATTTAAAAAAAAAAAACCTGGAGCAGTGACCACATACTCTGAGCGACACATTCAGATTCCTGCTGACTTAGCCTGTGAGCCCATGTGTCCGTCTCCAGAGAGTTACTCAGCCATTCAAATAGATCCTCTCTTGCTGGAGGCTGGGACACATGCTCAAAAATGATGTCTCTGTGTAAGTCGGAAAGGGTTGGGCATTCACAATACAGACATTCCCAGTGGCACAGGCGCAGACGCTGATTGTCTTCATGTTTTTATGCATTTATGTATTCCTTTGTATTTCAGGTTCCATTTGAACATTAGTTAAGGCCTCTCCAGAGCTGCTGCTGAGCTCCTGGAGTAGTGCATGTTCAACAAAGCATGCGTTTGGTTCTGCATTAGCCATTTCAAATGAAAAAAGGGTGGGAGTCATGGAGTTAACGCGAATATATTTTCTCCAAAGAAATGCTAAAAGGCCTTCTCTGTTGGCTTGCCTGTGGACTTATTTCTACACGGGTTTTTTTCTTATTCAATTCACTGTACATCCTCTCAACAACATTACACATGTTTAAAAAGAAGAATGGGTCCCAGCCCATCACAAAATAAATACCTCGTCTTTATGGTAACTGGTGAAATTATGCAACTTTGGGCTCCAGTGCATTTCCAATACAGCTGCTTTTTTATCCGTCTTAAATTAAACAAACATCTTAAAACTAAAAACAAACTTAAGTGCTTTTTAAACTGTTACCAATTTACAGTAGATCAAATCCCAACTTAGTAATAATGTAAATAATTCACAAAGTCAGAACTACTTCGTAAACTACTTGAAGTTTCATAAATTGCACCGCTGATGCCTTTCCTCAGCTAACTATCTCAAGAAAGGCAGTTAACGTCTTGAACATGGCTCATTTTGTTTCTAATCACGTCTCATTGTACAGTGCAGCTCTGGTTGCTGGAGTTTCCTCGCACGCTTTACAGACGAGGAGCTACAGAGTTGTAGCGCGGCTCTTCAGCTTCAAGCAGCGGCTAATTCATCATCCGCTGACAGCCACTACACTGATGTAAGGCTACGCTTTGCACACTTGGCTAACCATGCAGCCTCACTTTACTGCACCAGAGCGAGTGATGGTTGTCATGTTATGATTAAGGCGTGGATTACACCTGATGCACAGCACAGAAATGGCTCTAATTTGTACCAGGGACTCTGCAGCTTCTGCAGTGAGCACAGCGGCTGGTCCAACTCTACGCTACTCCACAATATGTCTGGACCTGCTGTGTTAATGGAGAAAATCTATAAAAGGCTGGAAGCTCATTAGAAGTCTGTTTTTCAAAGCAGTGAGGTCTATTCATGCCTTGATCACATGCTGCTCTTTACGTCATGTTTAAGGTGGTTTCATGGACCAGAAGGACTATGAGAAAAAACTAACCAATCCTGCTCATTTTGTATTTGTAATTACTTTCGGAAACTGTTCCACAAAAACTTTTTATCTTTTCTCAAAGGTAGTTGAATGAATCTGTGCTTGAATAAGCATTAGCTGGTAAAGACGTGAGCATTTTTAAAGAGACTTCTTCCCCTCAGGCAGTACTTGGTGATTCACCGCCCGTGCCACAGAGAAGTTGTTGAGAATAAACCTGGCTGCAATAATTGGCTCAACATTTTAAATAATGGATCAAACTCATCTCCTGACATTGTAAAACCAAACTGCACCATCACCTTTGAAAACATATTTGATCTGGGACAATCATTACAATGCAATTTAACACTATTTCGAGATTGAGCAGATTATTTTGAACCATGCTCTTCACAAAAAGCTTCTAATGATATGTTTCTACTCACCACTGATCACCAGAAACATATTTAAGACTCAACTGGAGGCACTTGACCCTCAGTGTGGTCTTTTTTGTTGTGTACATCCTTTTTTTTGTTTTAATGACTACTGGCCTGTATAGACTGACTGAAAGTGTTCCGACTGTACACAATGCAAATAGCTCTTCATTTCTTTGTGCCTTGCCCCAGAAAACAATTAACAGTGTACTATATAGCACTTCAGCCTCATTTCGAACAAGACGAGCAGTTTGTATTTATGCAGCTTGGAAAAACAAACCCTAATGTCTAAGTTTTATTAGCTTTACTCTTAGGATACAAGATCGAACTGAGGTGAACTGGATTGTTTGCTGGAAATGAGGCTACAGAGAAAGTAACTCACCCCTTTTATTAAACTGCAGATTTAAATGCACTGATGCACTGTTTGGGCGGATGCTGTTGCCCCCATTGAATAACGTCCATTCTGCTTTAATCCTAGTAACAACCTCAGAGGCTTTTGGCTGCAGCTCAGAAGCTCTGGTGAAATCTTGGTGATTTTTCATGATGATGATCCAAAATTAGCAGGGACTGGAGGGTCTGGACTTTAGCATTTCACTCATGAATACAAATATACAAGAGAGGAAAAAGAAGAAGGGGATAGATGGATCAGGAGACAAAAGCAGAAAAAATGTATGGCACCATTTGACAAAACCCTGGGCACAAAGCGGAGACTGACAAACAGATGACACTGTGTTGTGTCTGGTTTAATGAAGCGCTCCGAGACCCATTTTCTGACAAACAGACTTAAACAGGTGAGCGCTGGATGTGGAGGATGCATTATACATGGTTTTCTTATTATTCCGGGGTGTTTCTATCACCATTTAAATTCAGCAGATTATCTGAGGCACTGGTGATTGTAAACATCATTTGGTAGCAATTTTCCATCCAATTATCCAGCTTCTGTTTAAATTAAAGCAACACTATATAACCTCAAAACATGGAACCTGGAAATTAGAAATAAAAACTGCTCCCTGTTCATTTAGTTTTTTTTGTTTTGTTTTGTTTTTTGGTTTTGTTGACAGATACCCCACATGATACTTTAAAATGGCCAGACCCCCCTCTCCCCAGACACCTTCTCCAGTGGCTAGCATTTGTTTCTGTTATTTGTTAGTATCACTCACATATGTATTAATGCTGTAAGCTGTTGATATTGTTTTTGAAAACCTGCTACACTTCTGCATATGTGGCGTGCATTCCACTGTTTCCTTTAAAATACTAATCGAATGAGTCTTTGTACTTGTCAAACACAATGAAAGGCCATATGTTTTGCATTTGTGAGGAAAGCTTTTGATACCTCCTGCAGTTCAATTAAATTCTGGAAGCTAGATATAAATGTCACAATTTTATTTTTCTAAATTCCTTTAATTTTCCATTTTTTCATGCTGCAGTTTGACGGTTTGTGGGGAACCAACCTGACTATTAAGAAATGATGGGTGGGCAGTGTATCTGATAATGAAAAGATCCCACTTGGTCTTGCCTTTTACTTTTCACTGTAACAATCCTTTTGTGGTTATAACTGCACCTTCACTTCATGAAGCACCGGTGAAGACAACTCTCCTTGTGATTAAGATATCAGCTAAATGCCTGAAATGCCAAATGAAACTGTAATGTGTGATGTATTTATGCCAGCGTTTAGTTTTTATGAGGCGATTAAATAACCTCTTCATCCCCGGTCTCGAGCCAAATATGCTTTAAAAAGCCGTGAGTGAGGCGTAACACAGCTGCCGCCCGCCGCGCGCCGCTGACAGCTACTTAAGAGAGGCATTTATTCCTCATTCAGTGGATATCAAGCTCATTGAAAATCTACAGCCCTTCCCATGGATGGTGGATTGGTAGTCAAGTGCGTCGCTGTTTTCGCCGGGCTTTCAACGCGTTGGAGCACACGCAGCTGCCGCCACTTCAGGTAGAGACCGAGAGACAGGGCTGCGTCTCCTTCAACTTGTGTCAGGCTCTTCAGCAAATCCACAGCTTCCAGGGATAATGGGCAGGAATAACAATCAGGGGCTGTGCACTGTGAGTTAATTGTTGCAGTTGTTTATTGTTCAGGAGGATTTTGATTAAGAGAAAGGATTTTTTTTCACCAGTGGCAGTTCACATTACAAAGACCATTCCTAAGTATTATTATTTTGGACATGTGCCCCATAGACCTGGCACAAACATCCACACAGAGTGATACAATCTAATGAACAGTGTGAATGTGTCTTAAATACATCCTGAGAGATCAGATCTGAGGACACATTTGGAGGTGGCCTGGAGAAAGTCTGAAGAATTACCTCGAGATCGCCAATGACCTTCTCCACAAGGCTTCTTCTGCGGCCTGTGCACTCCGCCTACAGCACCAGCCACAGGGCATATCTGTCACTGAAGCTCTCTCATTAACAGGATGCTCCAGTGAGACAGAGGTGTGACTCATAATGTGATAATTAAGGAGGCATTTTACATCAGAGAGAGTCAGGGGGAATGTGTGACCACAGACTTTTGCGGTTCAACGGTTGATGTGTGATGGGACACTGCAGGAAGTAAGGTCCTGGTGGTGCCTCTTAATAGCGTCATTGACATATACATTGCATAGAGAGAGGCAAGTGCATTTTGTAAGCTTATGTAAGATTTTCACACAGTGGAGTGTCTCTCTTGTAGTTTTGGGGAAACACACTACATTTTAATACGCATTAAAACATTGACACATAAAGAGAACAGAACAGAAACAATGTCTCTCCCCGAACACTTCAGCGTACAGTAAGGTTGGGTGAGGATGTCTGATTTAAGCTCTTTTCCCTGTTCTTCAGTCATGACTCAGCAGCTTTGCTCTGTCTTGCCTCTGGCTTATAGAAACAAGAGTGATTTATCGTCAAGAGCAGCACGTCGCCACCCTCCGAAAAATCCATCGCAATGTTGTTTAATTCAACTTTAAATGTAAAGCTGGAGAGATACATCTATCTCCTTTGCCTCTCAAGACCGACAAACTGTGAATGACGATAATCAGATACAGTAATATGTGGTGAGTGGAGAGCAATATTCACAGAATGTGAATAATATGCATCTGTCTCAGTTGGTGATACATAATACTTCCACCATTTATTTTAGCTTTGAGAAAGATTTGCAATTTGTTTTCTGGAAACTGGATGAGTGTAATCAAAGCTCCAGTGTCTCCAGGAGTGTAATTATAGTCAAATTTCTTGTGGATTGCTCCATTCAGAGACTAATAACAAGCCGCGGAGGTGACTCTGACCTTGCTGGCAGCCACACAGCCACAGAAACAACTCCACAGTGGGACATTCATCCAAACAGCTGCACTGATGTTGTGATACAGCGTAGCGTGTCTGCCTGCTGGAATGACATAACCTCAGTGTGCACTCAGCAGAGGAATGATGGGGGCGTCCACTGTCACACAGCGGCTACAGGCGTCCCGCGAGCTCCCTAAACCGGAGTGACATGGCTCGCTGCGGAAATACAGCCGGCAGTCACAGCTCAGACACGAGGCCTACAACAGGCAACAGCTGCTCGGTGTGTTTCACTGTGTGACAGAAACTCAACCAACCCTCCATACGTCGCGGTGTAGGAGTAACACTGCAGGATTTAGAGCCATACATTTGCTGGAATTGTTTTGATTATGTAAGAAAGTAAACATTTAGAAAATTATTGGCCTAAATTGAATCTGGCAATTGTCGGTGCAGTTAACCTTCCTCATTGTGCAGTTCTGGGAGCGCTGGTCTAAAATGAGGCGTGTTGTTGTGCATTTATATTAGGAATCTGCAATAAAATGACCACAAGCTATTTCAATGTTAATATAAACTGCATTTGCATTTTAAGTAATGGGAAAAACTGGACAGGTCTATTTATTTATTTACCAGTATGTGAACAGTTTTCATGGTTCACTCTAATTTGTTTTGATGAAGCCTGGTGAAATTGTGACTCAAACTCCAATCACTATTACTATCATGTACTGGATCCAAAATAGTATGGGTCATTAGTCTGTGTAGTATTGTAAAGATGAACTTTTCATTTATGATTCTGTTGCAGTTTTGGACCCAAAAGCAGCACACAGTCGGATAAGTGTTTCAAACATAATTTATTCTTTCATTTTGAAGAAAGAATAAGTGTTTC
This sequence comes from Rhyacichthys aspro, assembly GCA_036850595.1. Classification (NCBI taxonomy): domain Eukaryota; kingdom Metazoa; phylum Chordata; class Actinopteri; order Gobiiformes; family Rhyacichthyidae; genus Rhyacichthys; species Rhyacichthys aspro. Next base: position 6,890,403 of record CM072170.1, on the reverse strand, counting down.
AATGGATGAATTTGGAGAAAGTGGAGGAAGTAGAGGCATGTGGATCAGAGGAGCCAGGGTCTGCGTTTAAATGGATGCCAAGAAATTGTTGGAAAAAAAAAACGTGAACAGGAAGTACAAATTACAAATCCAAATGTCAAAGAGGAAATTCCTTAAGTTTGAAAAAGGTCCATCATTGTGTTGCTGCTGTAGCTCGTATGACGAACTGAAATTGAAAATAATTCTGCTGCATGGTTTGTAAATCAACAATATAAAGAAAATTAATGTTTTGATAGCACATATTGTAAGTATTGTATTGAGTTTTTATAAATAAATGAGTTAGTGAAAGAAAATAACTATGGTGTATGACAGATTTATTAACACCTACATTCTCTGGAGCTAATACATAAATAGATTTTTCAACACCTGCTTTGGCCTTTGTGTTCAATTTTATTCCAATTACAGACTGTCAACACAAAACCAGATGATTTTCACACGTTTGTTTCCCAGATGCAAATAATGCCTCTCTTTCTTAAAGTGCTCCACCTGTTCTCCCGATTTCCACACTGCCGCTATACATTGAGACAGTAGCCCACTCCGATTTAAAACTCATTTAATTCCAATCTATTGAGGCGCTGCTGTGACCTCCATGTTCAGACTAAATGTCAACTTGATCAAGCAAACGCTCGCATCGAGATTGGGCCGCAAAAACAAATTTGCTTCAACCTTCAGCGTGCGCTTGGTAAATAGAGGAGCTGTGGCTGGAAGACAATGGCTGGGCTTCCACTGTTGGTGATGGAAAACCATTTACTGCTGCCATAAAATCCATTTTATTAAAACATATGGATGCATTTGAATTTGGGGATTTTTTTTGCCCCTAGTCAGTCCTATCAGCTGGAGATAAGTTGTGTTATGAGTTAGTTCAGGGTCTAAGGTCTAATTCGAGCCACGGATAAGTTTGGTCAGGAGCATGTCCACTCATAAACTGAGATAAGTGACCTCTCTCATCAGAGCATCTGTTTAATGAGATGCTGTGGCATCTCCAGCACGTCTTGTATTTGTTTGATATTGTGTTGTCATGGTGATAATAAAAGCATCGGATCCTGACGGGACCGGGGCCAAAAAGGTGAGGGATGATGAGCCGTGCCGATGCAGATTGGATTTCTTTATTACCCAGTTTCATCATTCCCTCAGGAGACTGTGCTGTTGGTAATCCTCTGAGGCTGTCTCTCGGCGTGATCGAACACTCTTGTCTGGAGAGAAAAGTGTGGTCTCTTTCTTGTAGTTCGCCTCACCCTGCTCCCAAGTGCTTTGATAGAGACTAGGGGTTTGTTTCAGCCCTTTCGCTTATCAGTAAACACAAGTAAAGCTCTAATGAACAACAGGCGGCAGAGAAATATAATTTGTTGCAGTGCTAAACCCTCCATCTTTAATAAACGCTCATTTTACTGAATGTTCCCTTATAGTCTCTTCTATTGAAACCTATTGAGATCCAGAAAGAGTCATAAAAGTTGCAGCCAATTCAATTCAAATATAAGGTGTACATCAGAAAGTCAGTCTAGTTTGGCAATGTACTGGAAAGTTAGTTATCTATTACTCTGCTTGTCCACCGATGTCTGGCTGTGTTGGACGGTTCCTGAGACAGAGTGATAATGGGACATCACGTGAAATCAGATATTTGTCAATTACAATTTTCTTTGGTTGACTACTGCCCATTGTAAATACTGAACTGAACATTAAATAATCTTTAAAATATTTTTTCTGGGAGTGGGAAGTACATGAGCCCTGATTAAACCGTGTCAGGACCAAGTCTTTGACCACAGCTGACCACCTGGAGACTATGGCACTGAACAGGCCTCGAACCATAATTAACCATAATTACAATGGCCATGAGAGACACTTTGGCTCTTCTGGGCTGAGAGGAGATCATTGAGACGTAATGACTGTGCTGAGGAGACACAGATGAATGTGGTAGGAGGGATGCTGAATACAGACTAATGTGATTATATTTCTGCTGGCAGGAGACATGCACGCCTTGGCACTGCCATGTTTCTGCCTCAGGTCAAACGAACTGTAGTGTTGCAGGTATCCGTCTCATAAATATCATGATTTATTTAACTCAAATCTGGAAATAGAGGAACGAGTGGCTTTAAGGCATCGTGGTCTGTCAGAAAAAAAGTTTCTGCTTCGGTTTTAAAAAAGCAAACAGGCTCTGTGTCCCCCCTCAAAGTCTGTTTCATGAAGAGTTTGCTCAGTCCGCGATACACTCGAGCGGAGAAAGGAACGCCTCGGGCCAGACTCAGTGGGATGAAGAGCATCGGAGGGAAAATGCCACAGAGACCGAGCACAGAGCAAACCAGTGTAAATAAATGGAGTCTGAGCCAATAGTGAAAGGACCAAGACATTTTTTTTATGTGGAATTCAGTTGGATGATTGGTTTTATAGCATATGTTGGTGGCTGACAATGGGTATTTCTGCACTTTAAAACTTCATGATAATTGCCTTGTTTATGCATTTCTGTATTATTTATCTGCCTTAAAATTAAAAAATTAAACACATTGCATTTATACTTTTTGTTGCTTTTCTGGATTGTACAACACTATTGCCATTAACGTCCATTGGTACAGTAATTATTGAATCATTGAGAATAAGGCCCAAAGCTGCTGGGACAGGCTCCTGCCATCTGCAACCCCCAACGGGACTAACCGGTAGAAAATGAATGAATAAATGAATGAATGAATGAAAATGAGGGTAAATGGTGATGATCAATGAGGGTCAGTGATTGCTTATTCAAGTATAGCTTGTTTACATATTACATTGGAGTGTCTAAATATGTTTTTTCACATGATGAATGGCTGACCTTGAAAAATAAAAAAAATCACAAGAAAAAAAAGACATCTTTCCTCAATGAATATTTCCTCTAAGTGAAACTGCATGTGTTTATAATTTACATTTATGAGAAGATGCACTGTGTAAATGGTATTTAACAAAATGGAACACAACGGTCAAAAATGTTTAATACTATAATACTAGGTGGCAACTCTTACATTACTTTTGTCCCTGTTCCTTCAGCTTCCTACAGTGAACGTTCATTCGTTTTTGAGCACTTTGCAAATTGCATTAGGTCCCCATTATCCTATCCCTAAGTTATTATCTGCTGTATTTGCACTGGGTTTGCAGACAATAGCATGTCCCTGTAGGGTTACTGCAGGGGTTTACAGGCTTTTGAAGGAAGGGCTGTGAGGTGAAATCTGAAAGTCCACCAGCAGATGCCGCCAAAACCCTCACACTCACACTTGAAGAAACATTAGAGGTTAAAAACTACCTACACTAAACCTGGAAAGACACTCACATCTGATTGTATGGCCTTCAAACACAGAGCAGTTCAATGGACAAATACAAAATCCTGGAAAATCTTACCTCGCCAGTGCCCTATTACAGCTCTTACTGAGAGGTCAGTCACATGTCATGTTTCACCTTTCTCAGAGTTCACCTGAGGCAGAGAAGGACCTACAACAACCTCATTTGACTCATAACACTTTTCCAAGAACTTTAATCGAGTTGTTTCTGCTGTGGTTCTGAGTTTTATGTGAATATTTACAGAGTAGCCGCTGTAAACTAGTGTCCACGTCTGCAAAATATCTTATCACTCGGCCGTATAGGGCAGTAACAACAGCCCTGTATTGGATTGACTTGTTGTGCACTCTTCGCTGTAACAGCCATAAAGTGCTCAATGAATTTTACACTCAAAGTTGTCTGGAAAGAGATAAAACTCTTAGCTTTTTGTAATCTGTGATCTTGAGAGTTTCAGAGTGTTTTTATAGATGATTTTGGTTTGGTTTTACACAGCATTTTAACCAACTTACTTCATTAAGGTTTCCCAGTAACACGGATGATGTTACTTTCCGTATAAAATATGAAGACAATTTTACTTGATTGGAGCCTTCTGGTGTAATATTTGATGAGGAATGAGAAAAAGCTAACACCTATAAAGCATATTTTTATTAGAGGACACATAATCTCATGTCAAACATTGTTTATTGCATCCAAGTCTTGTAAACTTGTAATACTCTGCACAGGGACTGCAGGAGGAGCCTCCATGAAAAAGAATTGTGGAGTCTGTAACTATACATCATTAAACTTTATTTTGGTTGCAATTAGTCCCAGAGATAATTATCCAATCATCAAAGTACCACTACTGTCATAATGTTTTCATTGTTGTCTATTAAAAAGCCCATCTCCCTGTTCCCATGGACCCAGGCCCGTCCCCTGATGGACACTAATGAATAGGGATGTCATAGTGTTGACCTCAGAATCAGAGGTTGAAAACATTATGCCACCTACACCACACAGTAATTGCTTTTTTGTTTTAATGAAATTCCTCAGACAGACACTCGTTCACCTTGAGCTGTGTCCTTGCACGGTTTTTAAAAGTGGAGGTGAGTATTATTGTTTTCCTCTTACACAGTCTCCGAGTCTTGCCATTGAAGACTGACAATCAGTAATGTTACGCCAAACAGCGGAAGAGATACAAGAGGTGTTTTCTTAGATGTTTTATACCCAAGATTCAAGGGGAAAAACAAAGTAAAATGAGGGTTTGTAAATTTCTCCAAGCAATCAATCTTTCTCTGCTTATCAACTTCTGACATGGCATCTGTTGCATAAAGGTGTTTTATCATCCAATGCACTTCTTCAAACAGTTTGCGCTTTGTTGATGTTTTAAGTCAGGCTGTCGAGTGTTTTATTCATATTTTTGACATTTAAATCCTCGCGAGAGACGCCGTGCTGTGTTAATGCACACTGGAGTCATGGAAGGTGCTTGAGCAGCGTTCAGACATAACGCAACACAGACTTTTACGCTTTTATTTAAGGCAATGCAAGGACAAAACAAAACTCTTCATTCTTTTTATACACATTATTCTTTTCAAGTCACAGGAGATGGAGCCTATCCCTGAGACAGTGGCTGGACAATGGCTATTACTCACATTCATCATTCACTATGGGCAGGAATCATCAATTTACCTTTCTTTATGCAGTGCTTTATAGGGCGTTTCAGATAGAACTACAACTCACACTGTAAGAGTAAATCTTCAATGAGGAAGGCTGAAGCTCGTGATTTATGTGCTCACACTTGACCTGATTTGCTGTGACCACAATTTTGCAGAATTTCATTCAACCATCCGATTGGTGGTCAGAGCGTGTTAATGAGGGAGGGGTTATTGCTTCTTAAACACAGCACAACAAACCTGAAATTCAAAAAAGTTGTTATTTGTCCAGAAATTGGGTCCAATTCAGGCTGAAAATCACAGTGTTTGCCCGGCTTAAATGGCCACTGTCTTCTGATTGGTTCTAAATCTATCCTGTTGTGTTCGGAAGCAGTGTGCATCTGTCAGTACTGCCCCCTGAAAATCCCAAACCACAGAGACCCGCCTGATTCTTTCTTGATCGTAGGACAATGAGAGGACATTCAGTCTCTACACAGAAAGGCTGTTGCTGCAGGAGTATTGTTCCTCCTACCTTCTTGCTTTCAGGCTCCTGACCAAACACTCCTCGTCTTTATAAACTGTTCACATACGATTAATCTTCTCTGCAGATGAAAAGCATGTGTGCGTTTGATTAATACACTTCTTCGTCTGTGTGTGTGTGTGACCGACACAACACTAACGCACTCCGACAGTCATCGTAACCGCATCCTGATGAGATTATTCAACGACTGTATTAATTCAGCTCCGGACTGTCGGGCTGCGTCGCGGAAAGCACAGGGATGCATAATCAGGTTTTAAGTGCCCTCACATATTGGAATTGTATTAGGCAAAGTCAAAGAAACAATCGTGGCCAAGTATTGTGTGGGAGGCAGAGTCAGGGGGCAGTGCGGCGCTGCTCTGTGAATCCAAATGAGCTCCGAGTGGGTCCACTTAACGTCACGGCTGCTCAGGGAGGCTGTGTGGGGAAAGGAAAATGTTTCTAATGCTTATTCAAGTCCTAAATGTGATACTTGTTTTGGAAATCTAAATTTAATTATCTCGTTTCTTGAATGTTTTTTGACTTGTGGCCAACACTAGTTTATCTTTACATATGTTTTTAATGGTAAAATGTAGAGTTGAGCCAAAGCTGAATTAATATAAGCTCAAATTGAGCTGTGTACAGTCTGAGAATAGCTTGTTGTGAGCAATTTTAATCAACGTATTGTGTCCTGACAACTACATCCTTCACTTAACAATGGTTTTCGAACAAGCAGATGATGAATGAACTACAAAAAGAAAAAGACTCATACAAATAGCATAACACATGATACAAGAAAGCTGTACTGGGACTAAAGTCCAACAGGATCAATCAAAATCTATTGCCCTGTTGGTGATTTGATGTCATTTTGGGGCAGAATCCAGATTTGTCATTTTAGTTGATGTCTGTCATTTATTGTAACTCTTTTCAAAGTTTCAGCTTGAACAATGCTCAAAACTAAGGAGCAGATAGTGTTGTAGTCATCAAGATTGGAGTTGGTCTTGATATTGGATCACTGTTGTTAGACTCAGTTGTCTTGGTCAAACTTGATTTAAGTCCATAGTAAGAAGACCTAGTAAGAATAAGTCTGAGTCATTTCTGTCATTCTCTGATTGGTAAAATCCAGTAAAATGATTGAAGTTTTACTAAACAGTAATTCACACCGATAATGCTTTAATCGAACTCAAAGTCCGGTTTGTTTGGCGAGGTGTGATACAAATGATGGTGTGGACTAAGCAAGCAAACTTTGTTCCAATAAAAACATGGTTCTGCTTTGAGAACGCAAATTGAACCAAACGACAAACCAAAGGCATGTAGTGAACTAACATTCTAAACACAACTAAAACAAACGCTTATTTAATTAAAAAATGTGGATAAATATGTTGTTTGGAAAATATGCTGAGAATAATCAATGGAGAATGGCACTGATTATATTCAATGTTGCTTTTCTAAATGTTTTTTTTTTAGTTTTTTTAATCAAAAGTCCTCTCTCTGATAAAACAGGTATATTTGCAGCTGAAGAGGCAGACTCAGACTATTAGATGAGTAAGATTTCTTCTTCTTTTATGTCTTTAGTACTTATTGATGCAGCGCTCCTACAGACGAGAGGTGTTACTGCGTTATTCAGCAGGTTTCGTTCGACAGAGAGAACAGTGAACCAGACCAGTTCCTCTGCAACAGTGTCCTCAGTTAAACCTGTATCTTCTCTTGTGACGTATCTTACCGTGGTGTTGGCATCGAGACTTTGAGTGGGTCTACCGTTAAGACAAGTCATGACCGAGAGCAAACTAGGCCAAAGTCACACATTACTGAGTTATTCATTTGTGATGTATGGATTTATCTGTCATACTTTAGCACCCAACACTCTTGTGGTTGAAACTGCCATTTTCCAGGCAATTACACATTTTATAGAGACTAAAATCCTAATAAGCCTGGCAGGGAAACCATTAAAATCTGAATCTATAATTGAAATCAGGTCTATATGAATGTATTCAACACCCATGTGGCATACACTTGGAGAGACAACGCTGTGAAAATGTAATTATTACTGCTCCACTGTAAGCTGTGACTCAGCTGTACATTTCGGTCTTGACTTTTCCTCCAGGGCCTCCTTTTCCGAGACAGAAAGCTGCAGTTCTATATGTTTTTGCTGATTTCTTCCACTGTCAAAGATGTCGATTTGATTTTCTCCGGGCCTGACATGCCTGGACCCACAGACATTGATTTCAGGCGACAGTTGGCGGTCCTCGACAATGGCCGTCCTTAACTCTTGGTCGTCCTCTGATTGACCTATCGGGCTGCTCCATCCTGTTCCCTGCTTCTTGAGAATATCCGACCCAATCCTTTCAGATCATCTCCTGTGTCCTGGGACTTGGACCGGGATTTATTGAGAATGCAGCAGGCCTCTTTCACCTTGATGTTTCAACAACTATCTTTTTTTTTTCTTCCTCAAGGTTGTGGCGAGGGCGATACAGTGTTTGTGAAGAAACCTCCCCAGTTGGAGCCTTTGTAGATAAGAAACCTTAAAAAGAAAATCTGTGTGGGTGAAGGAATTAACGCTCACTGCTGTGTAATTTATGCAAGTGTGGCATACTGTATTTAGCACTTTGTGGAAGATGACTCACTTGAGAATCACTTTATCAATGGGCTGAATCACAGAAAGTGGGAAAAGCACCTTGGAGGAGAAGTAGAAGGTCATAAAGACAGCTTTTAGGCTAATCAGTGCAGGAAGGAAGAAAACAATGAAATGTAAAGAAAAGAGGCGTTTCCATTGTCAAAGTGTCCTAAATGAGAGTTGATGAACCACCTTGACGGTACGACGCAGGTTGGGTCTGTTCTGGTGTGTTTCCATTACTAAAAGAGGTCCAAAGTGTCCCTAAAAAGTGGACAGTACAACTTTGGGGACACCTTGGTTTGGGTTTGAGTTAAACACTGCAGATCCGATGATGGGACGATAGATAATCCTCAGCGAAAAGGAGAAATGAAAGGAAAAACATTAGACGGATTTATTTTTCATATAAATCACAGCTTGCTCTGGGTTGTCACAGAATAGAGAAAAACTAATCTGCAATATTTTCTGAACTCTGTGATAAATTGTTATAATCAATGAAGAAATTATGCTAAATGCTGTACTTTACTAATATGCTTTTTCTCTCTTTTCTAACATTACTGCAGTGGGCCTCACCTCTTCAGGCCTTTTCTGAACCAAACCTCAGTGGAAATGTGGCTAATGGTTAAAGGCCAAAGACTATTTAACTGTGTAGTATATAAAGGGATTACAATTATAAACAGCTAAATGAACAATACTGTATCTATAATGCTTCAGTCATTACTATTTTTTTTTTGGCTAAAATTCCCCCAAACCCCAAAAAGAACACAATTATAAAGTAAGCAGAATAGAGCACCTCGGCAGCTCCATTTGTAAAAATATGAAGACAGCTCAGAAAGTGGATGAGAAACTGGTGAGCAGGAAGGATACAGATGAAGATTGTTCGGACAAGTGAGAAATAAGAGCTGGACAAAGAAATGGAGAGACTGTAGGAGGAAACTGTGCTGAAGAGTGTTTGTGTGTTGGTCCCTGCAGGAGTTCAATGTGTGGTCAGTGCCTCGCTCCCGACGTCACTGTTTAATTAATCACGGATTATTCTTCCCTCGTCCTGCCTCATTCCTTCTGTTCCTTCATTATTACTGCTTTACTCTACACTTCTGGGTCACAGTTTCATCACTTGGAGATGTGTAGAATATTGCATTGTGAAAGTGCTTTTATTTGTCCTTTTAAAAGATACGGGTTGTCTGCTTGTATTAGCGACTGTAAAGCTTTGCCAGATACCTTTTTTTCTGTTTCTTTGTGCTTAGCTGAAGGTTATTCTTAGCTCTTGGCAGCGAGTCAGAGAGCAGGGCCCTGATTTATACCGTTTTCAGCAGAGTAAAATCCTCCGTGATCCTTGGTCCTGCAGGGTTACGTCTCTCTGGATTCAGATCATTTTGTTTCAGATTGTGCCGGCATGCAATATGAAACGCCGAGGTTTAAAAAAGTTCAAACGGTGTAATGTGTGCAGCGCAGGTCCGGACCTACAGCGAGGAATGATGATGTATGGCTTGTTACACCTCGGGGACCTCATTTCTGTTTTAAATGTGTGAAATTAGTACAAAACACAGTTCAAACCAGCTTTTACGCAGGAAATATAATTATCCACAGTCGCTGGATAAAGCACAGAAGCACTGACAGTAAAGATTACAAAATACAAAGGCATAATGTTGTCTTTTTACAACAATCCAGTGTTAATTTTGATGGCAAATTCTAATTTAGTTTTAGTCATAATTTAGTCTTATCCTTATTAGTTTTAGTTTAGATTTATTCAACTAAATATAACAATTTAGTCGACAATCTGCAATACATAGTCACTTTTCAACGTTTTTTTTTCTGAAGTAATAATTTCTACCTGAAGGAAATGAAACTACTACGAACCTGTTGCGTCTGGTATTGAGGTCACAAGCGTTAACATAGTTTGATATTTAAAAGCCGCTATCTTTTTGTCTTTTTGTTTTCATTTCGTTTTCAGGTGCAAAAATATGTCATTGACGAAAACTATGATGGAAACTAATCGTCAACAAAATGAACACTACAACAATCAGATGAAATTTCTCTTGGTATTTGAAATGGCTTAAACATATAGCCTGGATTCCTGTTAGTTAACAGTTACAAATAAGGGGGGATGGAAAAGAGGAAATAATCAGTCACTTAGGGCTTTTTAACGCCATGACAGGATAGAGGCTACAGTATAGCGTCACTATCTCAATTATCCTAACAGATTAAACAAGCAAAAAGCATAAAAACTTGCTGGCTTTAATGAATTGGGTTTTAGTGAAATGGCACTTGCTACATTTGGGAAAAGTCTGGATAATGACTGTCCTGGGACGGTGCATTAAAGTGCATTAAAATGTAAAAGGAGAGCGCAGATGCCCAGTCAGCGCCGGTGGTGGCTGTGAGTAGTAACACTCTGCTGTGAAGCCACATTGAGTTTTATCTTCACAGATTGAGCTTAGTGTTAATTTACTTACTCCGAAATCCATCTGCAAAGGCTCAATTGGAGGCTTCGCGACTGGATTTCAAACTTGTCCGAATTTACATGCATGAGGGAGAATGGAAGTATGCATCCGCTAAGACTGACGCTGCATTCATGTGGTCTTTGTATTTCACAGCATTAAGCCTTTGTTAAAAAGAGAAAAGAAGCTAATGTGAAGCCTGACTCCTTTGACGTTCATTCCTCGGCAACTGCACCGTCCGAAAGCACATGAACACATCATAAATTACGGTAGACTAGATTGGTCATTACATAAAAAGTTTAGAAGAACAAACAAAATAACCAACAAACAGGAGCCGGTGCAGCAAGATGCAAAATATGTGTCTTTGTTGATCTAAAAAAGAAATACAGTTCTTCATGTTTTTATCATCTGTTTGAACGTGTAACTCTGGAGCATGCTCAGTTCACTGTGTCCGACTGTGACGGAGCACGCCCCTCAATGAGTAGTGAGCGCATGGGTTCACAAAGAAACTCACGAACTCGCGCTGGCCACGCACACATTTTCACTCACACTCGCTAATTCCCCGTTTACCCCGCTGGTTCATTCATACGCACCCGACACACGACTAACGCCTTTTTCCCGTTTTCCTGCCGCATTTATGCTCCCAAGGATGCACACTTGAGAGCGTTAGCTTGGGTCATTCAAACACGCTAGCTCTTACCTGTCTCTCTGTGTTGCCTGATGCTGCGTCTCAGCCAAACCGAGCCATAACTTCCGGGTGGTTTAAATGGGCGCGCGCGCTGGAGCTGATCACGTGATGCGCATTGTTGTCGTATACGAGAACAGCCCACATGTTTGTGTTTCAACTGTTTGTTTGTTTAGTGATTTATATTTTGTGTAATACTGAAGCCCAATGGGAGGGGCCAGAGGGGTACTTAGAGGTCTGGTCTTGAGCAGGTACAGTGCAGGTAACATTGGCTGAGAGTACTCTGAACTCTGTGTTTGAATTTTTGAATTTGTAAATACATTTTGATGACTTTTTGGCTGTTTTGCACTTTGGACACTGGCACAATAAATACCATTTGAACACGCATTTCCGACTTTGCCTGGGTTTGACTAGAGCCCCGCCACACCGACCTATTCAGAGTAGGCCGTAAAAATGAGGCAGTAATCCGGCAATGAACCACATTATCCAGGTGTTTGATTTGGGGAGAAGTCATTAGAATTTCTCAAAATCAGAGTAAGGTGTTTACAGCAGTTTAAAACTCTTATCATAATCGGACTTAGGCAACAACTTAAATTTCTCTATCTGTGTGTAAACGTACAGAGTGTTGCTTGAGGGCCCTCTATTAAAGTGGCTTCATACTGTTGAATAAACTGCAGCGCCCACCTTTCCTTGATCTGTATGAGTCTCTTAAATGGACTCTCCAGTGTACAGCCCACACTGAAACATGTCCCCACTTTGAGAAGCGTGCTGCTTTTATCTGCGGCTGTGATCCGCTGATGTACGGCACCTGTACGGATACGGCCGCCCCACGTAGCTGACCCTGATCTATGAGGCAATTACGCTAAAAACGTCTGTCTAAGCATTCTCGGGGTTGAAAGGACTGCCCGGGATATTAAACAGATTACATTATATACAAAGTGAAATGCTATGGCAGCGCACCAGGAGAGCGCCTTTGTGTTTGGCGAGTAGGAGTTCTCTTATAGATGGCTCCCTCCCAGTTCAGCGTTTTAAAGCTTCAGGAGGAGTTGGCAGTGGGCCAGGCGGTAGATTTGTGCGAGCGCGTGGAGTTTATAAGAGTACGTGACATGACTGTGTGTGTGTGTGTGTGTGTGTGTGTATGTGTGCGCTCTATCCTGGTGGAGTTTGATATATAGCCGAGGTCTACTCTGTGTGGAAAGCCTGGCAAAGAAAGGAACATATCCCACATCAACAATCACTTGATTTACTGGAACACAAGAAGCAATCATGGGAAAGCATGCGGAAATAAAGAGCAAAGGTAGAGCAGTAAAAGCAAAATCAGGAGGAAGGACCCTTTAGTGTTATGTGGAATATCTTTTAGATGTTAATGTAAAGGCAGCTAAGAGAGTACCCTGCTTATTTCTGGGAGCAAAGGGTTTTTGATGAAAGCACTAATGGAGCGGTTGTTGTAATGTGGTTCTTGGACATAAAACAGGTGGATTATGTGGATTTTAATGGGTCCCTGCTAAAGTCAACCTTTAAATGAAGCATGTTGCAGACAGCACCAGATGTAGACCACAGTAAGAGTATTGTTTTGAGTGTTACAGATGTGAAGCACGAGGATTTATACAGGAATCATTATCTGTGTAATGTCTGTCTGTTATGGACTGGGCCGACAGGAAGGTAGACGATAGCAGGAGGCAATAGAGCAAACTACAAACACACTTTAAGTGGCACTACCTGATTTTCTTTTTGCCTCGTCAAACACTGCATTATTGAATTCACCCCCCATTTCACATTGCCTTCCTTTTCTCAGCTGTTGTTTTTCTTTTTTGCGCTCTTTTGCTGTTAAAAGACGTGTTCAGCGGTGAATACACCATAGCCATTACTTTCTTATTGACGAGCAGTGTCGACCAATGGGATCTCATTCAGGATTGAAAATTCTCATCTATTAAAATCTTTAATAATAGTAAAGTCTAGATTTTGTCTAGGTCTGTTTTTTTCATGGATGATTCATTTCTTTTACAGTATGCTGGTTCTTTTTTTCAAATGCATTTAAAAAAAAAAAATCAAATGTTCCCCGTAAGAACGCAAGGTCACACCAATATATTTTAAATGCATCTATTAATTTAGCATTTAGCTTTTTTAGATTAAAGCTACAGATATTTACAGCATTTTAACCCTGTCTCAAAAGAAACTCTAGGACTGTATTATATTATGGATGAACAAAAAAGCCCTGTGTTTTGGTGCCTCATCTTCTCTGATTCATTGTCAGTGGAAAACAATATAATATATATATATTTGTGTTGATGAGTTAATTCTAAATGATGTGACATGTGTCTCAGCCTCTGTGTTGAATTAGATCTGTTTTCAAATGAAACAGCAGTAGTTTGGATGCAGAAAAACTTGTAAAGTCTGTGTCTGTGTGAGGTTCATGGCATGTGCTGCACTGTGAGCCTGTACAGCAAATGGACACGCAGCCTGCTTTGAATTGATTTTCTTGATTGCTGATGAACAGGTGAGTAGGCCGCCCATAATCAGACACAGACAGGCAACATGAGAGAGAAGTGGAAGAAGCGCTCCGAAATCAGTTTGAGTGGAACATTTCACACGTGGGCTGCACAGACGACCTGGACGTGTGGAAATGTGCCGCTCATAAAGAACTGGGGACTGAATTTAATATTTAATCATATAAGGTGACAATTATTGTGCGTTCTCCTGAGATCCATGGTCCATGTTGAGCAGTAGTCTCAGGTTTCATTGTGAAATAGAGTGCACAGGTCACAGAACCTTTGTGCGGTATCTGTAATAACTGTCTGGTTCAATTACACACAACTATGATAAGCCGCTGACATGAGTAATGACGTTTTGTTTCCAGGCGAGATGTAATCAACCTTAATGTCCATTTTACCTCAGGCCTGTAACTAACAATAAGCGACGGCTGATGCTTTGGATTCTGTTGGCGTGTTTATGGTTTTAAAATTGATCCTGTGCTTTCACACCATGAATAATCCATAGCGTGAACTCAGTAAATCTATTTTGCAGTCCAGAGGCTGGTACTCGGGACTAAGCCTCTGAAGCCATTGCTCCGTTCCTTCATCCGTTTTGCCCCGAGCATCTTCTGAGTCGTACACAGGAAAAAAGCAATCCGGGACATATGGGACACTGTTCGAGGGCCACCTCTAAAAGAAAAGGCTACGATACAGATGTGTTCTTCTTCCATTTGTTCTTGTAGAGAGGCTTCCAGTTAAAAATAAATGGTTTTCATCAGGGTTTGCCACATCTGAAGGAATTAACAAAGCATAATTTAAAGCCTTCTAGTGTTGAGCAGCCCCAGAAATCAAGGATAGATTAGGTGAGCGTTGATTGCTGCAGGGGACGATGAATATGAACGTGTTTCTGAGCACAGAAAGAGAATCACCTCTGGTTTTGCTTCAGAAGTGGCTTTGGCTAAGAAATACAAAGGAGTTTTTAAAAAAGGAGGTTTTCTTTGACTGAAAACAGAGAACAGAGTGTATTTCTGACCAAAGAACTGGGAGAGGTCACCAACCAGGAGCAATGCCAGGAGGCGGAACATAACTTTTGCATTTGAAGCCTGCAGAGTACCACTTAAACCTCCAGATCTTTATATAAAGCATCATGTCTCTCCTGATACTATGAGTGTCCTGCTGACTGGTTTAATCTAGTCCAACCAGTCCAATCAGTGGATACTACTGTAAACTGTGCTTTAAAATGACATCTCTAGCTTAGCCTTCAAACCCTGTTCAACAAACCACAATGCACCATATTAAATATATTCTTAGATACAATCTGAAGAAATATGATATCAGCTGTTTAAGAGGAGAAACATCTAAATAGTAGTTATTTGTCCAAATGATGAAGGAAGTCCAGTAGCTGCAGCATTTATTTAGCTTATAGTTCAGGGTTGTTAACAGGGTTAGAAGGTTTGTTTGTTCTTGACTACAGCAATTTCTGTTTTTGTAAAGAATTCATTTTAGGTTTAATCTGTGTTTTTTTGTAGAAAAGACGTCAAATAAAAACACATTCATATTTGTCCGAGTGATGTTTAAATGATGGGAGAAAGATGCCAATTGATAAATCTAATACATTTGGCTCTAAATGCACTCGATGTCCTTGTGGCTGTGCTTGCAATTCAGAGGTGGTTTTGCACAGGTACAAGTACCTCAGGCCATTACCTAACTCTCATTGCTATTTAAAGTCCTGAGAGTGTGATACATGTCCCGGCGCTCCAGATTGTACCTGAGGTGTCACATATTACACTGCCATCTGAATGAATCAATCTCTAAAACCATGGCCACTTCTTGCAGAGTGGGACTTGGCAATCGCCGCCTGGCAGGGGACCAATTCCATCTCCATTAATTTCAGATGAAGAAGTGAGCACTTTGCTGCACAGTGCATGCTGGGACATGGCGGCTATAGGAGCGGGCTGCTCTGAGACTTGACATGCCGAACGCTTCAAGAGGAATTCAGTCGTTTTTGCAAACAGGAAAGTACTGTTAAATAAACAACACACTTAGGTCAAGTTTCTACACAGCTTTTTTGTGACAAAGTTATCTACTAAAGTGTAGAGATCTGAGAAGATATGGAACTGGCCAAACCATCTCAAACACTGCCATGTGGCTCCAGTATCGGTCATAAACCAGTTTTCTCAGTGTAAAAATGGCCAAAAAAAGATCCTCAAAGTGGGAATGAATGCAGCTGAACATAATAAATGCAAGATGTCATTTTAAAACATATTTTGGTTGTCTTTATGACCTATAAAAGATGCAAGTTCTCCTGGTGGCTGTATTTTTTTCTTAAGCATCTTTAGCTTCTTCTAGAAGTTACTAAAAAGCTCAGTGTTCTGGTTTTTTAGAGTTAGTTTACAAGACGACACATTTTGCTGAAACCTAAATTATTCTGTTGTGGAATCTCTCCCATCCCAGTCCATAGCTCATCCAAGTGAGCTAATTGGACACAATAAACTCCAGTGCATTTAATGTATTTAAAACAAGTATTACACCACTTTTTTTTTTTCGCTTGACGTTCAGGGCCACCGGAAGAGCGAAAACAACTTTTGGGATTTGCTACAGTTAGAAGAGATGGGCCCAGGCTTGATCACATGAAGACCAGCTTGTGTCTGTGGCATTAACACAGTATAATCCACGTGGCCACCTGATTATGTACTTTGCCATTAATTCAAAAGATATAAGATAGGATTGTCCTTTTTTTTAAGAGACATTTTGTACAGGATATTGATGCAGATCTTGAGGGAATGATGACAATAGTTCTGCTTAAAACAGCTATATAACATACTGGAGGATGTCACTAAACGTTCATTATGTATATGTAAAGTCTGCCATTACACGGACACCTGAACTGGACCATTGTGGCTCATTTCTTTCTACCATTACTTTGATCAAATCTTTGTGCAGCCTGGATTTCTTGTCCTAAAAACCTCTGTGATTAATAAGAGCCTTTATCTCTTCTGTGAACCACACTATTCAGCTCACACTTAGCCATTAGGGTTGATTAGATTTTTACAAAGAAACTGTGCTATTTTGGAGAATGGTTCCTGATTGGGATGGATTTAACTCTGGTTTTAGGGTATGGCCTATTATTACGATACGTGTGAGCAGGGTTTTAAATGGCAATGTATTCAAGAAACATGAAACGGAGATTATGATAATGAAGAAACATCTTTGTACTCATCTTAAAGGGCATTGGTGTAAAGTGAGGAAGGAGAGCGGAGGCCTGTCGAGGAGAGAATGGAGAGGATGATCCGGGAAACATTACGGAGACAAGTCGATGTTGGGCTCGGAGGTCAGTGAAGCAGAAAAAAATGAATAGGCGTTCGATTAAATTGATTCTTGGGCACAATATAACTGTGAAAATAAAATTGATTCGACTCTTTATAGTTTTCAGGATTTATATAGGTATTGCTTGATTAAAATGTCAGTAGGTAGTGATGATACTTTAGTGCCTCAGAGGAAAACACATCAACGGTAGTTCATCAAACATTACTGACTTATCCTCTTTTCAAACTGTATTTCAAGATTCCGGTTTTAATGTACAGTGACCAGCCATGAAATTAATAATGAGCAGAACTGAGTAGTTTTTCGAAGACATATTTTAATGCCTTGTTCTTCAATATATTTTGTGGGATTGTAACTCACAAGCTTTGGGATGAAGAGCAGATTACTATTCGACTGAGCCTGAACTTTCTTGTTTTTTCAGTCTTGACGTCTTTCTTGTTGCATTATTGGCCAGTTTTTACTCAAATCCAGTTCACATATGGCCATGTACTGTAGATATTTACCATAAACTACTAAATAAATTCTGTAAAGTCTAAAACAAACCTGACAAATAAAACAGCACGCTGAGACATATTCAAAGAGGACTTGAAGAAGACCACAGAGGAGTTGACCGTTCTCTCCCAACACTGTTTTTTCCTCTGTTCTGTGAAGAATCTCTGCATTTACGAGGATTTTTATGGCATCAAATAATGAACCGTCGCTTGAACAATAAGACTCTCTGCACACGTCTGGAATTTCCCATCGCCAGCTGCGCTCCGGAGTTCATAGGTGCGCCGACGTGTCTTCTGCCGCACAAATTAGATTTACATACATGTATTGAGGGTCCTCATCCCCGCTGTTTGCTCTTACATGTTTTTCCCGAGCGAACGTGCAGCACCTACATTTGAGCACATCATGTTTTCTCTCATCGTTTTAAATTATTTATCCGATGGAGTGCTCTTTGAAGAAGCACCCTCTCCGCTTCGAATGTGACTGTATTTATAAGCAGCAACAGCGATCGCAGATTTGTTAAACAAAACGCTCTCATGTTGCGGGAAAAACCGAAATGTCAGCCCTAATAAGAGATGACAAAAAAAGACTTACTTTATTTTCTTCCATATGAAACCTGTGATCTGTGAAAATGTAATTTGTGCTGAACACTATGGACTTCGCTATGATTTCCAGCGTAACGAAAGACAAAATTACTTAAATTGAAGTGACATTGCTTGACTCATTTGACGGAGCAATAATAGAAAACCCTGCAGGAAGAGTATTACACACAGAGATGGAGGAACTTTGATGTTTATTTAATGCGTTGGAGCAATCAAATCAAGTATTCAACAAGTTACGCTGGCCAAGGTCACAAGTGGCACAATTATTTCAATCTTTAATCTGCAGCTTCCATTATTTTCTCCATTTGTTTCCACTGTTGTCTGAGCGGAATCACTCCAAGCAAATTGGTCCTGATTGTGATGAATAGAAAAGGTAATTGTTATCCGGGAAACAGATTTGATAGTGTTTTGATTATCCATCCAGCGCTGACTTATTGGAGCAGAAGTCGTCGGATAGAGACATCTGTCGCTTGGCCGTTTTCCTCCTGAATCTTTGGGTCTCATTGGGAATCTGTGGTAATATGAGACATATTCCGAACAGAAGTCTGCAAAATGAGCATCAACAACACTTCCCAGAGCACAGAGCACCTGCTGCAAGGACGAGGAAGGACAGAAAGCAAAAAGGACAAGGAGGAAATGGGTGCAGGCATCTGTTAGACATCTGAAGTGTCAGGCTGCAATTAGTCTTAGTTCAGTTGTCTTCACTGTTCAATAACTGAATGATTTGGTTTGGAAAAATGTTATATATGTAGAGCTGAACCAAACGGCACACATCAACTAAAAATGTTGCCAATACTGTATAAGCACGTTAAAATAAGACGCCTTTTACTTGAGAACGAAACTCTTATTTCTAGTTTGAATAAAGACATTTACTGAAGTGATTTTGTCATTTCTACTCTATGCAACAGAATCTAGTGTTAACAGTAAACGCTGCTAAAATCTGTAAACATGTCACAGTCAATTCATGGTTTTAGTCTTAAATTCTTTTATATTCCTTTTTGATTATTTTTGAGGGACTACACTGCTGTGGAGTCTGTTAAAGTTTTTAAAAACGGCCAAAAAAATGTGAAAAAAATGTGAATCTTTTGTCTACTTCCATTTTCATGACCCTTGGTAAGAGATGTGAGACTTAAGCAAACAAACTTTAGGTAACACATTATCAAATCACACAACCAGACCTGACAATAAAAAAACAGCTCTATTTTTTTCACCTTGAAGCATTTTGTCACTCCTTTTGCTTCTACTTTTCCTTTCAGCTCTGTTCTGTTCCCCTACATCCCCCGCTCTTGCCTCAGCACTCAGGCAGCTTTTACTTAGCTCTTAGCTGCGTCCGACCACTGAAGGATTGAGAGCTGCAGAGGATCACCTTTTATCCACTGTCTCTCACTAAAAACGCCTTTCACTTTGTATTTTCTGGATGACCGGGCTGCACCGTTAAACTCGGCGGGATGAGCTCGTCTCAGACCCCTGTCCGTCTCCCGTCCTCCGCCTCTCACTTCAACACTCGCCGTCTGACTCACACTTGTAAATAAACCCGGCCTGTGCATATTTCCCATGTGCTTATTAGCCTTTACTGTTGTGAATTTGCATGTGTTTTCTCGAAGCGTATGCGCGTGCGAACACAAGCCTGCTATGAATATATGCATGTACCTCTGCTCTGCTCTGCCACCAAAAATCTGTCAAGTGGGACTAAATATTTTCAGTGACATTTCACAGGTCTGTCTGAGTGTTATTTATCTCACCCCAGTTCTGTGAAGACTCACCTCTGGTAAACCTCTCAGCCTGGTTTCACTCTTTACTGAAGCCGCGTTTCAACTGGAGCAGAAACATGTCGGGGCAGTGCTGGTGCGCTTCTGTGGCTCTTAAAGCAACTGGTTTGGAAACCCTTTGGCTTTAGTGTAAGTGTGCCTTTAGAGTGAAGAGGTTATACTGTATAGATCAATGGAAAATGTAAGCAAAAAAGAAAACCTTGACTCGTATAGACGCCATTTGATCATGTTATACTGAAGATAAAGATTTATGAATAGCTCAGGGCTTGAAGGTGCATTGTGTAAACTGTTCTAGTCTACATCTGAAAATGAAACACATCAGTCAAAGGTCTGTGTTTAGTAGTGTCAGGGCAGGCTGCTGGCTCTAGGCATAGGTGACATAGTCCATCGCCTACAGCACAGCCTGGGGAAGAAAAAACAAAAAAAAAACAGCTTGTAGATGCGCAAATGAAAAGACAAATGGATGTGGTAAATAGTTGAGCTCTGACTGTGAAAAGAAAACGTACCTGAGCAGAAGTGTCAGTTATCTTAAAGCCTCTAATAGCTTTTAGCCTCAAATATATATATTCTCGTAATCATTTAATGGTTCCTAGACATGAGATCGGTCCAATCATGCTGTTCCCTCATGTAACTCTCCCGTCTCTAGGACCTGCAGACGTTACATGAGTGACAGGCTCTTTCCGGCTCAAATACAGTAGATGGTGCAGAAAAAGGTCAAAACACTAGACCTTCCATTCAGAGTCATATTTGCACAAAAATCACCTAACATTTGAAAAGACATGTTTAGTTTCCTTTCAAAAACAAACGGGGTCCGTGAATGTGGCGCAGCTGTCGCAACAAGGTCTGTGTCCTCTACTTCTGATTCAGTTTATTCAATTCGCTCAAATTTTAGTTAAATCATTCAAAATGCTTAATTAAAGCTTCCAGATGAAACCAGAAGTACTTGAACTTGTCAAATCAAGCCTTTAAAAGATAGTTACATCCTCTCAGGGTAAAAAGTGGCCCTGAGTCGTATAATATAACACACCAAAACACACACACCTCTCTTTAATAAGTTGTTTACTTTATAATTTACTCAATCATACATGTTTAGGGGTTAGTATTCCTTATGCATTTTGATTCACTTGTTCACTAGTTTTACTGATCTTCATATTTAATAGAAAACCAGGCTGAACATTCATAATCAAAGGGCAGGGAAAAAAAACTCTTAAAGCAGACTGTGCGTGAACCCTGGACAAATACATTAAGTAGTATATATATATATATAACACTTTTAAATACTGCATGAAACTATAAGAAAAGTATGTATAACTCCCAACATTTCTTTAAAAGCTTTGCAGACATTGTGTTTTATAATCTAAACCCAGCAGCTGTAGTAGCTCATTTCACTCTGGGAAAGTATCCCTGTGCCCTGTCAGTGGCGTCTGTGGGTTCGGGACAGCTCTGTAATGTGCCGTGTGTGTTAGCAAGAGATACCATGTCTATTATTACGACACACAACCTGCTGATTATTCAACTGAAAAAAGTGAATATTGGAAATGTCCTTTTTGGCTGAGAAAGCTGAGCAGAGGAGAGACGCAAGTGTGAAATGCTGGACTGAATTTTAATCAGAAGAAGTCTTGTTTGGACAGCTAAAGAGCACTGGAAATGGTGTGTTTATCCACTGTGTAAAGGTTTAATAGGAGTATATTTGTGGTCAATAGTAGGAGGCCATGAGAAAACACACTGGTGCAGAGGAGATGTAACTTTAATATGAGTTTTAATATGAAAAATGAGGAGGGAAAACTTTTTAGATTTGTTATGGCATTCTACGTTAGATTGACACTAAAGCATTGAGCCAAAGTTTCCTCTAAACCTGTGTAACTAATACCTCTTTGAATTCATTTTAAAAATAGTGGTAAAAAAAAGAAAAAAAAGAAATAAAAACACAGCTTAGGGAAATCAAAACCAAAAAGCACATGGCTACTTTGCATAAATCTCAATATGGCATACTGTGCACTATATTTGTGCTAAAAATGAATCTACAGAGGCTAATGGATTTACTTCTGGAGACATTCTAGCAGTGGAGTCAAGAACGAGTGCTGTAAAATTAAAAACAAACGATTCTAATAATTTGGAGAGAGACAAAGCAGAGAAAACGATGGGATCTTACTGTAAACTCAGACTGAATATGATCTGTCGCGTTTTTGTCTCTTACTCTTACATTTATAAACAAGCCTTAAACAAAAACTTTAAACTGCTTTAAAACTGTGCTGCTTTAGTGACTCTTGAGTGTCACAAAGTAAAATGCTACACAGAGCTAATAGTTTATGTGCTGTTATGGGCTCTTTAAATGAATATTTGCCTGCTGCATGAGAAAGGATATTTATTTAATGAGGTTTTGTGATGTATTGCTCTGTAACTGTACAATTAGAGCACTTAGTAAAGTCAGGTTTAGAGCTACAATAGCACTGTCAATGTCTTGCTTGTGTTTTCCTGTGGTCATGGCTAAAGTGGTGGATAGAACACACAAAGTCACATGGCATCCGCAGCTCTATAGCCAAGAGATAGCACTTAGTTGGGCGTTCATATCCCTTTTCAGCAAAACAGTTCTGACCCGACCCGGACTGTACCCCTCCAGCTGGAAAAAAAAAGCAAAGTCACAAAAAAATACAATCAGCTTGGAACCTGTGCAATTCCCTGCCCTTCCAATTGTGGCTGAGGGACACATTTCTTTGTTGCGGCAGCCTCAGTGGCTCCAGTTGATAACACATGAATTTTACATAAAAATAAGCCAAAGGCACCAGCGCCAGCCCTGATGAGGTTCCTCTAGCCTCGGCCTGTCATCTCCGTCTGCCTACTGCTCTATCATGTGCTTCCTATCACCACCGATCATCCAGCCTGGCCCTGTCCTCACCTGCCGCTCTGCTCCACACCTGGGATCCACCGCAGTGCCTCCCATTCATCATCTTCCACCCCCTCAATCCATAATTTAGTCTCTTTTCCTTTTGTTCTGCCTCCTATTTATTTCCAAATCACAATGTTTTTTTTTCATGCCCGCTAAACTTTTATGCAACGACAAATGCCTTCAAAAATAATAAAACAAAAGCATTTTTAGTGACTTTCTTGAGTCTTCTCGGTCTGTGTAAATACATTTCTATGTCCGTCTGACATTTGTGTTGTTGCCTCGGCCTTGTGACTTTACGGTGTGTGCTGTGTCTTTATAAATCATGTATAGGAGCAGTGTGGTGTCGGTGAGCAGCACTGTGGTCTTTGTGGTGAAAGACAGTCTGCTGCTTGATATTTCGGTTGGGTCTTAGCTCGACCAGTCCAGCGGATAAGCCTTTCATAAAGACGGAGCCCTGCGGTTCGTTTCTGTGAATTCAGGAGAAACACCTGCAGGTTTTAAACCAAAGACCGAAGGCACCTGCAGGAGCCGAGCGGATTTGGAGTCTGATACAGGCCACACAATGTCATGTAGGGATAGAGAATATAACTAGAATATTTTTGGATTGTTATGCTTTCGTACCTGGGTAAAGTGTTTTTGTGATCTGCTCATCAATGCTGCTAAATGCCAAATCTAATTAAGTTTGCTATTTTGCAGCAGCCACATTGTTTTGCTACATTTAATCAAGCAAACATAATTTTCTTTACCCTCTACAATCAACACAAGGAGTCTGGAGTCGATGCTAAGAACAAAACAAAGGAAGTTCGTCACCAAACTGCAACGCTTTACATAACCTTAGTTTGTTTTATTAGCATTTGGAGCCAACTCAGGCAAATCAGGGAGTGACGGGCCGTAAAAACTCATGCTCTTCATGCTTTTCTTCCAGGGTCAGCTGTGTACAGTGGAATTACAAAAAATCATTATCACAAGTTGTTTACCGTACAGGCAAAAGGGCACGGTCGTATCGATTATCTGGCAACCATGATGAGGAGGCTATTGTTACATGAGTTTGGCTCTGAACTTGTATACAGCATGTAACACAGACTATTCTTTCAATTTTCCCACACCTTTGTTTTCAGATTTCTCCACTTCGAGGCCAATTTAGCACTTTGACTCAGTCCGACACGGTCTGCTGGTCAGGACGCACTAAAACGGCCTCGTGGCTTTGAAAGACTCACACTAACACCCATGCGGTTGATTATATTCATTATGACGATAAAAGGCTGTTAACATTTATTGTCATCAGTTAAAACAGTGAAGGCGCGATACATCAGTCACACTGTAAATCTAAAGAGACACTGAGATTAAAGAAGACGGGGCTGCGGAGAATCCAGAGCAGTGTTTGTCCTTGTCAGACTGACCTGCCGAGGAAAACAAGTGAATTGATGATGCTGTGGAGGAGTAAAAGACAGGACGGATGAATAGTGGGGCCAAAGGAGCCATGACTGAAAATAAAATTCCCCTGCATCCACAGACAAACACAAGAGAAAATGTCGTTCATTAAATGTTTCTCAAAATGATTCAGAATAGGATTAAAAACTGACAACTTGTGATGAGCTTTATCAGAGGTACATTTGGGTCTGGCTGCATCTGGAGGATTTTTATTCTGAGCTGCACTGTTACAATTTTTGATTTGTGTTATTCTCCGAAAATAATAATTGATTTGGAAACTTGGACAACTACTGCTATCTCGCTACTTGCTAATCTTCCCAAGTATGTACATTCATACTAGGACTTTCTGGATTGTAAAAACACACTAATTGGCCTTTACATTTTGAACTCCAGGCAGTAAGAATACATCCTGCAGAGTAAAAGCTGTTGCAGTTTTTGACAAGCTCTCAGCAAAAGAAAAGCGTCTATGTTTACATCCCACTGCAAGACTGCCTTTTATTTCTAAGGAAAAAAAATAAATACATGAATGAAATACAAGAATTAAAATACTTCTATGTAATGTATTACATGTGAGAACAAGAAAAAAAAGATTTATAGTTTCATTAATAATATGGATTGGATATGGTAACATTTGAATATGGCGTCTGTGCAGAGAGGGAGGAGGGAGCTGCTAAGTTACGCAGTGCTGCTTTAAATACTTTATCATGTGACACAATAGCTTCCTAAAAGTTAACAAAACATTCTATTGCATTAAAACAAATATGCAAAATAAAGTAAATATAGTAAAATAAAGTAAAATGCCTCAGTGTTTGGTGTCACATTTATAGGAAAAACATTAAGTGTAATGCCTTTGTGCGTTCACAAACTTAGTTTCATGAGCTGAGCCCTTACAGTCTCCTCTCTCGGTGCCATTTTGGGTTTCTTGTAAGGATCAGTTTCTTATGTTTTTTTATACTCACTAACTGAACTAAATGGATAATTTTGTGTTGGTCCAAACTAAAAAAAGTGGACAACAATTATTCCTAGTGCCCTTTTTAACAGATAACAGAAAGTACATGGAAACAGCTTTAGAGAAAAGTGCACCAGTTGATGTTCCTGGGCTAATGGACAAAGGAGCTTTCACAGAACAGCCCCATCCCTCTTTACTAATGATTTAAAAATACAGACAATTGTCAAAGTCAGTGACGTGTCCCTGAAGACATCATTACACCTAGACACAAAAAGACAACCCTCCTTTCCTATTATTATGATTGAAGATTTCCATCTCCGCAGAGCCAAACAATGACTATCCATCCATCATCTTTGTGTGCAAAGAAGAAACCGAGAAAACAACAAGGTTTTTACATTAGTACACACAATAGGCCATTTAACTTGCTCAGCGTAATGAGACTGCAAAGAAATACTGCATTAGTGTGTGCGTTGTGTTGAATACAGATGAAGAACGTGAAAGAGATTAGTGGAGAAAAAAAAAACATAAGGGAAATGAAAAAGCAGAAAAGATGACCAGGAAAATGAATAACAAAGATGTAACGGACAGATAAAAGTGAATGGGCAGCGAGCCAGAGGAAACAGCATCTATCCCGTGGAAAAGTTGCTGTGCTTGCGGTGGTAGTGCTGAAGGCTAAGCCGGCGTGGCCAGCAGTGATGAATTGGGGCTGTCAGGATAAGCCAAACAAACAGAGATCTGTATAGTGTATGACAAGACTCCTCTAGGCACCGCAATGAACAATGACATTTCCCTACTCGCCGCGTAACAATGGCTCCAGAGATCTGGCAGGACACATATGCTGGAGGTATACAGCTGTTTGCCTTTTATTTTTTGTGAGCGTATGCATTAAGTAGACATATCTCAGTGATTTAGTGGAGGCTTTGGAGGAAATGCCACACACTGCTGTTGGGAAACAATGTTTGTGAAAGCAACAAAATACGAGGGACTTTCAAAGCCACGAGGAATGAACTACTGTAGACTTCAGAACAAACGAGTCACGAGGAAACACTAAACCCTTAAGCAACATACTTAAGATTCTGTTAGAATATTTTATTTACACAAACACATAAAAGTGCATTTAATATAGTTTTTTATGCTTTGTTTTCCAAAATATGTTTTAATGTACACCAAAATGAACAGTAAAACAGACTAAGATATTAAACACAAAATGGGAACCTGTGTCTTTTAGCCTCTTCCTTTAAGTTTAGTCTCATTTCAGTTCAGTCTGGTCTGATTGTTCAGATGATTGATTCTGTTGTGACTGATTAAAGCAGCAGTAGCTTGGACACTGTTTTTCTTCTGAGTCTTAACTATATCCGAGGCCTGTTCTGCTACATCCCAAATGCAGTTTTTTTCTTTTGTTCTTTTTCTTTGCCAAGATTAATTGCTTAATCACCCAATCGCTTTTTATCACAAGAATCATCTGCCAGAAAAACAAGACCTTAAGATGAATAAGGAACGCTCTTATTGGCTGGTCGGTCTACACGGCTTGTCAACTTTGGATCAATGGTGGAAAAAAATAGAAAATGCCTTCGGATAATTTATTTTTTGGTTCCATCAGCTTGAATGACAATACTCAGC
This sequence comes from Rhyacichthys aspro, assembly GCA_036850595.1. Taxonomy (NCBI): domain Eukaryota; kingdom Metazoa; phylum Chordata; class Actinopteri; order Gobiiformes; family Rhyacichthyidae; genus Rhyacichthys; species Rhyacichthys aspro. The sequence continues at coordinate 6,863,649 of CM072170.1, read as the reverse complement.
TTAAGGATCCTCTTCATCAAACAGCTTAAGACTGAACTCAAACCTATGTGCAATGACCAGTTCACAAGAGTCAGATATTAAACTAGTGTTCTATAAATGTTCCTCTCAAGTGTGATTGTAGTTATTCAGAATGATGAAAGGGCTTGATATTTCTCAAGAAAAAAAAAGGACTTGACCTGTAATTGTTGGTGCACCTCTATTAAGTTGCTCCATTTCTGATTCTGTTCATTCAAAGCAGAAATACGAAACACTTTTTTTTCCATTTTCCCAAAGACTTTTCCAGTCCTGAGTCCCACCTGTTCGTTAAGGAGCAGCTCGATCCAATCTGTTCGTTGCTGACTTCAACAACCCACGTAAAGCAGCTTTTCTCCTCTCAATATTTGTCTTTATTAGTGTGTGACTAAACCCTTCAGCAGTCGACCAACATGAGTGCCATATGGAGCTGCTCCCATCCTCTTACGCGTCTTATGAAGGTGTCCAGATGTCTGCTCTCAACAGCTGCAGATGTTTATCCGGATGAGCAAATGTCTAGTGTTATTCATTACAAAAGGAAACGTTTTTATTCAGCTTTCCTTTCCAAAACGTGAACTGAAACAAGCCAGCATGTGAAGAGGTGGGTATTTTGCTCAGAAGTATGAAAAATATACTTCGGATTTGGCTTGAAGCTCTTCCCGGGCATGTCATCACGTTTTCTGGTGCGGCTCGGTTCGATTAAAGACAGCAGGCTTTGAATAAAACAATTAAGAACCAGGTGGATTTGGCTGATTTGGAGTTATTGATAGGAACATCGCAGCAGTAAACGCAGCGGTACAGAAACAAGCATGTCGGAAATGAAAACAGGCGTCAGCGTTTAACAAACACATCATCAATCATCATTAAAACTGGGAAATGTAGTTTATACTGGTGATGATATTGTTTGTAAGATGTGACAGTGGTTGATTATCTTCTGTTAACATTTACACTGAAGGCACCGTGTGGCCTTTGCGATCGAAGGGCAAACAGATCCTCCTTACATCTCGGATACAAGGCAAATATGCACTTTTGAATGTCACATTACAATATTTTCATTCATGTCCATTTAGCGTTTACAGAGAACTGATCTGCTGCATACTCATCGTCAAAGCTGGAGGGACACGATACGATTTATGAATAAAAATGTGACCAAATATTCTCAGTCTTGTCATGATTTAAACTTGCAAAGGTAAATAGTGACACATGAATGAATATTTGTAAAGTGCACTGTGTAAAATGGAGATATATTTAACAAAGTGAAACAAAGTGTACCGTTATTCAAATCTGTTTTTAATCAGAAATGAAAGAAAACTCCCCAGAAACCCAGGGGACGTTCCAACACTTCCTGATTCTAGCAGGTGCTGAGAGCAGACTCTGTTTGGAGGAAAAGCATGATCGAATGAATGATTTTGTGACTAATTTGGGTTTGTATTACCATTTCCCTGTCAGTGCCATAGCTGTTTACATGCTCAAAAGGAGGAAATGTGGTTCGAGTTCTCTGTATTTCTGCCTCCAGATGTCACCAAAACAGAGGCAGTTAAACATAGAGCAATAAAGATGGCGCATACAATAGTTGTGTTCAAAATTCTAAGGACAGAGGAGGAAGGAGAGGAATGAGGATACACTGGAGCTTCTTACAGAGAAGTCAAACTCACAGCGGATCTTGGATAAGACGCCCAAAAAATAGATGTTTATTTCAATCCTTGAGAAACTACAAAAAGCTCAAGGACTATCAGTTTGTGTAAACATCCGGACTTTTTGCCTCAGTGGCATGTTTCACGTCTAAAATCCTCAAAAAACAGCTGCCAAATGTATTCTTTTTGGTTTTGCTGATAATGCCTGGAGATCATGTCCAAGTTTCCTCAAAGAACAGTGTCCGTGTTGTCTTCAATATTTGAAGCCCCTTATAAATTACAAATATAGTGGGTAGTGTAAGATGTGGAGGGAGTATGAGAATGTATAGAAAAATCAAATGTCAGTCGTACAGATCAGTAATAGTGTGTCCTTGTCTAAATCATGTTTTGAAATGCCTAAGGAGATAGTTCTTACTGTCTCGATGCCATTCTCATAACCTTTACTTTTGACTCCAAAGAAAATCAAAAAGACAAACACATAACATTAAGTCCACTATTGTAAATCATCTGTTTTCATATTTTATGACTGTTTTATTTGCATTAGAGGCTCTTAAAACATTAGTCAACACGTTGCTGATACTGACACATACGTGACCAGACAGAGTCTGCAACAGTGTTTTTTGGGGGGGTTTTTTTGTCAGTTTTATGAAGAAGCAATGACCTCTGGCAAGTTCTATATCCCTCCTGTGGCCTCTGAGCAGGCAACTAAAAGAAGCCATGGGACATGACCCAGACAAAGGGGATTTGTTTGGGTCAGAGGCAGAACACACAGTCCATCATACTGAGGACCTGGGATCAGGGCTTAACTGCATTTTTGTTATTACCCTGTTGTCAAGCAAAAAGCCTTATTTTTCATTTTCATAACCTTACACTTAGATCATGTCACATGGACACGTCAGGCCAGTGTGGCTCTGCTTCTGCTCCAGGTTCAGACCCAAACACAAGGTACAGCAGTGTTCGTAGTGAATATTATGGCTCAATAAATCTTGCAATATTTCTCTTGTTTCCAATTAGGAACAGATTATTCATGGAATGTGTAATTTGGAAACAAGTTAGTCAAATTATCCTGTCTCTCTTTCTTAAGACCTCTGTGTGAGATGAGTAAAAAATAAATAAAAAAGCTTTTGACAACTTTTCTAGAGACTTATGCATTTGCACAAAACAATCATGTTGACGAAATGGGAGTCTATCCAAGGAAAACCTCTTTGCCTCTATTCATTATATTTGCTCAGTCTGGCAGCGAGCTGCTGCAGCCGTCATGGCGTCTCTGATGCCTGTCCTGTTATCTCCACGTCAAACTCACCAGCGCCTTTACTTCAGCTCCACTTGGCTCGACTCAGATGTGTTTGTGCCCCACACAGACATCACCATTCACCGTTTTCACTTTTAAAAATGCGTATTGGGCCGTCTTGTCTTTTGAACTCCCGATTGATGTTGAGTTTATGAAGATATACCCAAGATGAAAACGTAAAACAGGAAATGCACATGGATGATTTTGAAACAGATCCAACTCTCTGCTGATGACCTATATGATGCAAAGAAGGAAAATGAACTACTGTTATTGTGCTGTTTAAGTATTCACATTAGCAGTAGGATTTGACACAAATAAGCAGGATGATTGCAACAGAAAGAGAAAAAGGGACGAGTGTGATTATCCCCAAACTAATGGGTCCATAAGAGGCAAACCTAAGCTCACAAAACCAGCATGGTCACCTGTTGGGCGTTTCCTTGTATTGGAGCAAATGGACTTTCAAGACAAAACCTGCTTAAATAGTGACAAGTAATGATATTAAGAACAGGTGTGTGAACAGGTGTGGCCAGAGAAGTGCGTGGAAACAAGGAGAGATGGAAACACTGGCATGGATTCATAGCACGGACTGAAAATAATACATGCATTGTCTCTTAATGATGTCATTCTTTGAGCTGACATCAGGCCGTTATATTCAATTAAAGAACGAAGCAGCCATAATGTCACACAGTAAATGACTTAATTGTGCTTAATGGCTCTAATGCCTGTTTTAAAGTCACTAAACCTTCCGACCTCCATTAACTTTAGTACTTTACCCTGAGACGTGTCCTTGTTGTGACACAGAGGACACACTTTTGACTCTCATCTCCAGCTCCATTAAATAAACATGGAGAGTTGTGCTGCAGCCGACAATGGAACTTATGTCACATCCAAAAAGGGCACAGCAGCTCTCAAACTGCAGCGGCGTCTAAATCTGTGCTCGCAGATGACAACACGGAGCTGACGAAGCAGTTTGCATTCAGTTTAGGAATAAATACAAGGTAAGTGTTTTGCCAAAGCAGTCGTGTGTGGAGGTGGAGGTTGTTGATGCAACTTTCCTCCAGGACTTAAACTTTCAATCATTAATACTCTGCCTTTGTGTCTCTGTGACGTCAAACAAACATTTACTGGTCCAATGCCAATTCATTTTACAGGAAAATTAACTTTGGGATCAATTATAAATGAATTAAAGAGGTCAGTGATTAGTGATAGTCCGCCGCACTAAACTGAGTTTGACAATCCTGAATTAAACTAACATTATAATGTGCTTGTTCTTCTTTGTACAAAAAAATAAATAAATAAATAAGTAAAATAAAAAATGAATAAAAAATAAATGAAGTAAAATGAGTTTGACACCACTGAATTAAAGAGAATAGTAGAATAAACTGTGGTTAGAGAAATATTAATGAGAAAAGTCATACGTCTCACTGTGGCCTTGGAGACCTTTTATTTAAATATGTCACATTCAAGTGTTTCTAAGCCAGTGCAGAGGAGCAGCCACTGGTTTGTTCCTGGCTCTTTATGGATCATTGTTGGGTTTTGAGTGAGACACAGAGACAGGCTCAGAGTCTGATTAGTGCCTGATAAATATTCAGTAAACTTGTGGCTCCTCTGTGGGATTTCTGCCGATAAACATAAACACAACTGCAGTGACACACAGGGGAGAGAAACTGTTGGATTCTGGGGATTTCTTAGCATAAATTAAATATAGTATTCTTAATTAAGACTTCATTGGTGGTTATTTATACCAAGAAAAGGCTAAGTTGTGAAAAAACCTCCAGACTGGGTATATTTTCACATCTCTATCCAAGTCATACAGGAAATAGAATTAAAATATACAGTAGCCTGCAAAGTGCTGACTCAGATGTACCTTCATGTTATATTCATGTAGAAAATGATGTAAAAATGTATTTGGAAAAACTGGTCAAATAGACAAAACCCAACAATGTGGAGGCACCTGGATGAGTGTTCCGAATGTAAATGTGTTCTTTATGTAATTCTTTGCACACAATGCATAATTGTGCATGGCTTCTCACTTTTGGCTTTCAGCAGATGGTGCACACTCTACATTATTCAATTATGCATCTCCACAGAAAACATTTGAATTTTAATGTGGCACAGTTTTACTGTACAGAGCGGAAATAATTGGGAAATAATGAGAAATCATTCTTAAGTCTGAAGCGGAAAGAAGTGACTTGTCTCATAATAAATAAGAGGTAACTTCTGTGAGTTAATAAAGTTTGGATGTCCACTCACTGTGACGCCGGGACAGGACTGTCTTTGAGGTTTATCCGACAGCTGTTCGGGAGAGCTTCTCTCAAACTGCCCCTCTCCACAGCCATCTGTTCCACCAAGCCAATCTGACTACAAAGGTGTCCAGCTCCTCTTCACAACGCCAGCTTTATTTAAGAGTTTCAGACTCAACGGCTTGGCTCACAACCAGAAGTGAGCTCAAGAACCAGGACCAGAGATGGAAAATAAAGTGGGTTATAATTCAGCAAAAAAAGAAATACAGTAATAAAACATTTGAAAAAAATAAATAAATCTTTAAATGTCATTTATACAATCAGCAAACTAGCAAAATAGTCCAATGAACCATAGTCACGAGAGGAACTTTTACTGATGCATTGTGGCTATAGTAGTAGAGTCACCATAGCAACAGAGTAGGCAGATGAAAAGATATCTTGTTAATCTTGTGAAGTTTTCCACTTAAACTGAAAACATGGTTGTATTTTAGAGGGACTAGATTAAACACAGATAACTGTGCATTGAGACGTCAAGAGTTTGAAGCGTTTGTTTCAACAGCCTTTAGACAACGCCAGGCCCACCGGGGGTTCATCACTGCAAACTGCTGTCGAGCACAAACAATCAATGAAACCCACAGAGATGGACTTTCACATTCGGTCAACACTCAGCAGCTTCAAAGACAGGGATAAACAAGTCAGACTAAGAGGAAAAACAGACTGAAAGGTATCATTTTATTGATACAAACACTTCTCGCTGAATTTAAGTAGCGTAATAAAGAGTGTCCATCCGCCATTGTTCTGCAGAAGAGACAAGCTGACAAATCCAGCTTGTTTCCTCCTGAATGACAGATGGGTTTCTCACATTTACTGGTGATTACAGTTTTCAAATAGCAATTTTGATAAATGATGCCGTGAACATAAATCAGGACTGCTTGATGAATTTGACCTAAGTGTCCTTGATGATAAATAAAAAAGCCCCAATGTCTTTCCTGGATTATTTTAATTCGAGAATCCTGCCAAAACAATCATTAAAATGTGTTCAGTTCAGGCAAATGATATTATTTATTTATTTTTGCAATCAAGCCTAACCAAGAACAAGTCATTTTTGAGTAATATGAGACCAAATGTCCAGAATACAACCAATTATTTAAAGACTGAGTTAAAACCAAGACCAGTGAGTGACACATTAACACAAGGAAACAAAAATCATTTCAAGTTTTCTAGCGCTTGAATGACCTGTTTATTTTGATGGTTTGGTGTGTGTTTTGTTAAGTTTTATGATTTGATTGCCTGATTTCCATCTTTATATACATCTGGGCCTGCCGCAGTAAAAACTGAGCCGAGGACCATACGTCGAGATCACAGAGAGGACAGACTGAGTTTTACGAGACAATGTCTGAGTCAAATCTAGTGCAGTCCCTTTATACCTGATAAACTGAAGCGATCATACATATCAACAAAGCCTGGATAGAGTCGTATGTTTACAGAATATGAGTGGTATTTTATTGCGTGTGGACCATAAATGTCCAATGACATGATACAGGCTGCCAATAGTCGGATGGAGATGACAGAATCCATTATCTTTCAGATCATGAGGACACAGCGTGGTGTCAGATATCCTCCTGCAGCCTCTCACTTTTCATTTCATCTCTTATCATTTCCTGTTTTGATTCCCACATCTCTCCATTCGTTCTGTCCCCATTAGCCCTTCATTTTAACCGCATTTTTCCTTCCTGTTGTTCTTTTTTTCCACCATATATTCAGCCTCTCCTCATCCGTTCCTTCTTCATCTTCTACTTACATCGAAAAATCTATCAGGGGCTTGTGATGTGGAAACGCCAACCTGCCACAGCGTTACATAAATCAAACACTCCCCCATGTGTCAAAGAAGCAGAGGAAGAAAAAAAACAAAAAACGCCTGCTTCTTCAAAGTAGAAGCTTTCAGTACAGTGGCGGCTACAGAGGTCAATTATGGTTGGCCATCAATTTTACACACACTTAAATGGAGTGCCGGTACAGGTCGTAAAACACACTCCATCTGCTGCGTACATCAGTCATCTTTATAACCACCCGCCCCGGCAGACGCATCCTACAGCCCTCCTCCTCAGGGCCACACGGAGACTCACAGACAGACAACAAACACGGACCATTTTCAATTACAATATGTCAAAATTAAGACTAACGTGTGTCAAAATATACTCACAAATTAGTTTTCTCAAAAGTGATGAAGCCTTTTGGATGTAAGATGTTACAGTTTTATGTCCAGATGTCTATTTCAAAGCTGGTTTTAAGTTCAAATGAGAAGTTTCGTCTCGTTTGGTGTGACGTGGTTGCTGCTAAAGACTCGAAATGGTTTAAGTTTGCACATTTAAAAGGAAAATATGTTTACGTTTTATTTTGCGTAGACCTTTCCCTGAAACGCCCCAGTGTCTTTGCCTTGCTCTGACAAATGTTGATTACAAGTTCACAGAATTAAAGATGTTCTCCAATTCATTTGATGTTGTTTGACCATGTTTATGTGCCCATTGAACAAACACAGAAATATATAAAAGCATAATCTGTCTTTGCAGCCTCCAGTGTTTGATTTTATCACTTTTACACAAACCCAATTTAATCTTTGGACTTACAGAGGCTACACTGGTTTGTTCAAAAGAGCACATACTATTTAAAAGATCTCCACAACTATGGGATTTCCAGATACAATGTCAAGAGAGAGATGACAGAGACTTGACAAGTCTCTTTGTCTGTATATCATAAGAAGTGTAGAGTTGTGTCCCATCACTTAGAGCACGGGTGTCAAATGTACCGCCTGGGGGCCAAAACTGGCAAGAAACAAGGTGGGGCTGGACGACTCAACACAATACTCACCACATAAGACTCACACTACATAAGATGGACACTGGATGAAAAAAGGAAATATGTTAAACATCACAATAGCCAGGTTTATTTGTGGGTTAATGTAACTTTTCATTGTCTGTGAGGCTGTATAAATTCACCCAACTCTTCAGATTTATTCACTGCCTGTAGCACCTTCTATCAATAAAAGTCACTCGCTCCTTGTTTAACAAAACATCAAACTCTTATCGCTAACACTGCTGCCACCGTTGAATTATTAAACAAAAGATCGCTGCTCAATAAATCTTTTAACCTTGACTTTTTATACTTTTATACTTGACTGCTGTGAGTGAGATGCTGAAGCCTCTATATGTGTGATAATTGTGACATTTGTTGCAAAGTTCTTAATCATTTTATTTGACTCCCTGTGCTTCTGTTCTCTATAGGTTTGATGCCCACAGCTGACTTTGAAGGACAGGCCAACATCACTTCAATCTGTGTAATCTGAATCCCTGAAGCTGTAATCAGTTCAGTTTAATGTGTTGCCATAATCCTAAAACGGTTGCTCTTTTGAAGATTGGAGCGGACAGAACCACAGCCTGAGATATAAGAAAACATGTACGCTGGAAACCCAAACTCTGTGTCCTCATGAAGGGCACGGAGCACCCCATTCAAAGAGCATAGCTGATCATAAAGAATAAACTCAATTCTATAACGTTATCACCAACAAAAACATAACTCCACTGTGAGGCTGCTTGGTATTGATCCTGTTGTAAATGTTTAGTTTAGTCACGGATAAGAGATTTTCAGCCAAAAAGTTTAGAGTGAAATACTAAGTAGGATAAGAAAAATCCCAGACTGCTTGTTTTTGCCATAAATACCAAAATTGTCCAGACAACATCTCCCCAAAGAGCTGCAGTTTGGAGATGCTCTGACCCAGTCTTGGCCATAATTATGTGGCACTTGTAACTCAAACTTTTCCTCTTACTCAGTTTTTTTTCTTCCAACACATCAACTCCAAGTACAACATTTTACTTTCAGCCTTGTAAATCCAGAGGGTTTATGAATAAAACACATCAGTTTCCTGGGGAAGGAGTAGGAGAAAGTACTCCGTCAAAATCATGGCTGGTTTGATCCAAAATAACACCTCACTTTTGAAAGCCAGATAGTCTGCACAGCATTGATTTTATCCACCTGCTGTCGCCATGGTTACATCATATTATTCAGTTCAACTTCCAGCGTAGTGTTGTAGTGCTCGAGACCTGTTTGAAGACTATTTTGACTTTATTTTGTAAAGGTCTTGGTCTTGACATGGTCTCAGTCCCTAAAAGTCTTGGTCTTTAACTCATTTTTACTCGGTCTGGTCTCGATCTCGGACTTCAAGACCAAACAAGACCAATCGAGTCATCTTATATTCAATTAAAAATCTTAAAATCTAATTCTGCCTCCTTTAAACACTAACTTTCATGAATCTAGACTTGGACTGTTTGGATCTATTACAGTAATGTTCACTAGTTCTGGTCTTGATTCTGCCTTGACCTGGTCTGGCTTTGACATAATATTGGTCTTGATGGCTGAAAGTCTTGGTCTTGTCTTGGTCTCAATACTGTCTGGTCTTGGACGTGACCTGGACATGACAACAACACTATTTCAGTGCTCATAATGTTATGGTTGCTGTTGATGGCTTTCTAAATTTACTGTATTTAAAGTACAATATGCTTATTTAATCACTCTATTCCAGGTTATTTGTTTTGATAAGTACTATTTTACTTTGTTTAGAGCCAAGTAAGTGGAAGAAGCTACAAACTCCATTCACATCCTTTTGTGAAAATCCATCCCAGACACAACTTGAAATTGTATAACTAAATATTTTATTATTTAAATGACTACAGATAAGTAAAAGACCCAAACGTTTACCCATTTAACAGGAAGACCTACATCTAATTATGCATCCACGACCCTTTAACTCCACGTAACTCTCTGTAATCGTCATAAAGAACATCCTAAACCTCTGTGAACACAATGAGTCCTGCTGGAGAGACATGTAGAGAAAAGTGCAGGAGCCAGATGTTGAATGATTCATGCTCTAGTGTTTGACTCTGGGGTCCGCTGAGGGATTCAGGCGAGCGTCGACGGTGGGAAAGTGCAGCGCCGTCCACTTCTTTTTGCTCCTGTTCTAAATTTAAACGTTGACTTGTGGCATGACAGAAAAATATTCGATTTTTTTGGGTCCCATTTCTTGACGGATGCTTGTTCAGTGCAGCTGCGGCAACACTTTGGAAGTAAGAAACATAATAAACTAACATACCTGCAGGAATGATTTGTATTTGTATAGTTGTATTAAACCAGCAGAAGTTTTTGTGAAATGGCTGCGAAGGCTTGTTGATTACATTTCTGCTGCAATCAGATGTTCATTGTTTGAGATTAGATCCTTGGGTCCTGGCACATTAATTTCTCATTATTTCCTTCTTGCTTTCAACAGTACTTTGTCAAACCTGAACTTTTTTTTTTTTGCTGTAAGGGAATTGCATTTTACTTTTATAAGTTTGATGAATTGCATTAAAAAAGTCTGCATTAAGACTAAAAACTACACATTCATCACCTGTTTATGACTGCTTTTAAAGTATAGTGTTTGAATAATGAGTGGAAATATATAAATGGTAAATATACCACGGCCCATTCACTCTCACTCTGATGTAACTGGACATTTACTACTGTGACCATGTGATACATACATCAGTCTACACACTTTATCACCACAGAAAAGACTGAAAAAGTTGTTTTGGAGACATGCCACTTCTCCTTTATTGTGCAAAATCACTCAGGTGTTCACACATTGCTTTTAACAACTGTCGATGTCCTTTTAATGCAGCTGAAAAGAGGAGTAAGTGAAAGTAGTTGACACCTAACAGGAGCAGGCAGAAAGATGTTTAAACCCCTTTCGGAGAATTGAAATGGGTCAGGGCGGCCGGAGGTGATAATTAAGACGACGATGAGGAACAGAAGAGGTTGTTTGAGTCAGTGGCTTGTGCAGGAGAGTTGGTCAGTCTAAATTGTCCCTCGTAAATGATTGTAAGCGTCAGTCTTGTGAGTAATGGGCCATTTTCCCCAGCATCCCTAATGGGAATATGCAGAAGAGGACGAATGAATGAAGAAAGTGGAGCTCATGTTGAACCACTGGAGAATGGAAGGGGAAGTGATTGAGTGAGGGAGAAAAGTGGAGATATCATGTGTGCATTTATGTTTTTAATTAGGTTTACATGCACAGCTGAGTCTGACTCATCTTCTGTGCATCATCTTCTGTCTTTGTGTGTTCACATGCACAAGAGTAAATAGGACTTCTCAGCCTATAGCCTAAGTCAGAAGTTAGAGATCCAGGAAGTGACAAGTGTAAAAAAAAAATATAAAATGGATTAAAATATCACTGCCGTTCCAGTTGGATTAAATGTTTACATGCAATTAAAAAAGTCTTATTATATTTGGACTAAGACAAAAATGAGGAATTCTCTACTGGCATGTAACCACACGGAGGTAATGGAGGATTAAATGCATTTAGAAAGATCGTCCTGCTCTCATTGGCTCAGAAAGGCATTAGTGTAAGATGGTTCTGTAACCTTCATCCTTATGTTATTATAATAAGCCAGTTTCTTAATGCATCATGGGATATTTTTAACCGAAACTGGCCTTTTAATTTTCAACTTTGCTTTTTGTATTCTCCAACATGTCCCAACTAAATGAAGTAAAACAAAAAGTGATTAACAAGTGGAATATCTGCTTAGTTTACCTGAGTCTCTTCTAACCTGAGTCTCTTCTCACCTGAGTCTCTTCTCACCTGAGTCTCTGCTCACCTGAGTCTCTGCTCACCTGTCAAATACAGAGGAATAGTTTAGAGCCAGAAATAGAACAGTCACTGTAGAGTGGCACATTGCCCTACAATCTAAAAATGAACTCTCAGATGGATATTATCTTGTTTTTTTCTCTAAATCTACAGCTTAGAAGATATTTGGCAGCTTCATTGAGACACAGTAGACATTTTGTTTAATCCATGTTGTATGTGAACAAAAAGACACAGCTGGAACTGGAAACCGTGAAGACAAGGGCTCATTACCAAAATAAACGCTATGATCCCTCCTTGTGATCCTAGTGTGTGTGTGTTTTTTTCCTTCCATCACTTTCATGTGTGAACACCAGCTCAGCTTTGGTCGACCCGTTTGAGTGCGTGCTTTTTGTGTTATTGAAGATAAGTCAGAAAGGCTCCCCGGGGCTCGTAAAGGCAACACTTTCAAGTGTTTTGCAGGTAACCTTGTTTAACTCCAGAAAACCCTGTCAACAAAAGATGTCAGTGTAATCTACAACAGGTGAAAAGGTGATAGAGAACTCAGTGTGATTCTGAAGAGGTTTACAGACGGAGAAATGATGCATGTGTTCCGAGTGTTCACATAATGCATGATGGAAAACCCAGTATGGAGTGGTACAGTGCAGGTCAGGTCAGTGCAACATGACTGACAGAGGGTTGTGTTTCTGTTGTGGTGAAATCAGGACAGGAGACTCAGTTATGCTTGTTGTGTTAAGTGCATTGCCATTTCAAGAATAAAAAAGGCAAGCAAATTATCATATGTAGTTTTTAAGAAGACTGTTTTTAACGCCTTTTTTCGTTTTAATTTCAGAAAGCTGCACCAGTTTCCATCTGTATACAGAACATGCTATTTCATGTCACAAGTTCTTATGTTTAGTGCAATGTAAGCTCAAAAAGTAATGTTTTAAATTCAGAAATAAGAGCCATCTGATGATCCAACTGTGTTTGAAACTGCACACCACTGTAGCTAATGAGCGCTAACTGGGTTTATTCACAAAAGGTCAAGATAAGATTCATTTGAGAAAAAATTGCCGCTTTGTGTTTTCTCTTTTCTCATTTTACCAGTGCAGTTGTGTTACAAAGGGCTGTGTTGTTTAATCTGTACAATATCTGGCAGTAACACCCCTCCACACCATCCAGCGCTGAATCAGCTCCGTGCACAGTCTTATCGCATTACTGCCACTTTATGTGTTTTCAGTGAGTGTCTCGAAGCCTGTACATAGGCTTTATGTGTCCAGGGTCCTGTCAGATCATAGATAAACAACATAAACAACTGCAGTGAAGATACAAGACCTAACTGCATCAGCAAATACTCACTTTACACATTTATTCCCTCACTTCAGATCCTTTGAAAATTGCCTCACGTTTGTCTAACAGTATACATACTTTTCCCTGATTTGGACACCGACTGAAAAAAAAAAGTAATTCCACCCAAGGTTTATCAGTGTTTTCCTGTCTCTTTCTGTCAATGAGGCTGAGTGCATCTGCAAGATCACACAGAATTGATGAAGGGAGCACCATCTTGCCGCTGATGAATTCTTAATGCTGTGGCGCCTTTGGGGAGCCACCACATGTGTCTGCTGGCCTATAAACGAAAAGCCTTCGAGATGTGATGAGAGGAAAAAAAAAACATCTTTACTTTACACATACGTTATCACCAAACCAGTTATGTGTATCTGCAGGAGATTACAAGTCAGGTCGTGCTGATAAGTGTTAACAGCATTATGAAGATAACAATCAAGGCTCTGGACTGAAGATCGCTGAATTGGCGGGACGGAAACAGCCTGGAGATATAATTATTGCTTCGGCTCAAGAGGCTGCATCATATGATCTACTCATGTGATATTCAATTAAGGAGCACCTCGGGGGAGCGTGGAGTCAAATCTGTGCAGTCATGGAGCCTGGACCCCTTCATGAATCGATGGCAGGAGTCCATGACAGCCCCACGCCGCCGTGCATCTGTGTTTCAGGACTCCAGTGGCAATAACGCACACACCATTAAACACCAATTACCATCCAATTACAGCCAGATGAAATCATTTTTGAGGAGGAATCAATGGATGTCAGTCACCCCGACGATATTATGGCTACGCGATGACACCGTGACAAGGAGGAAGATGAAGGATGAAGGAGGCGCCTGCTGGAAACACAGAGATAACGGTAAACGAGGTGTGTTCCAGGTCTCGGGAGAGATCTGGCTCTGTGGGTGCTACTTTGAGCCTGTTAATTGGACTTCTGAGGATTGAGACTCTAATTAATGGAGGAGGCGTTCCTCTGACCTGCTGTGTTAACTGGTTCACTAACATGCATGTGAGCTGTGTTAAGGAAAGGTTTAAGTGAAAGATCGGGGCTGAAACTCAGATGAAGTGCATTGACCCTGTTACGGTGGAGCCAGGGGGAGCATACAGATTTGGGCCACATTATGATGGGTTGCCACAGTAAGTGAAGCCAAATTTGTAATTTTTACTAAAATCTTGGAGCCATACTCAACAGCAATTTGAAGATCTATTGGAGGCCAGGCGTCAGTGGGTCAGCGCTGATTTGGGGCAAAATGAGGCCATCACAGTTTAATGGTTGAAATGTTATGACCAGTCAATGCATTTTATTCTGATTATTTGAAAATGAAGAGGGCTGAGTCTGGTGACAATGATACCAGTCTTTCCTTCACATTTTTATGTCTCAATATAACACAAACAGAAGCTGTACATGAGTGTTTATAAACTGCAGCTACACCACAGCCTCAGTGAACGCACATCCCTTTCTTTACATGTCAAATTAATAAATGCTCTTTTCCTTCAGACCAAACTTTTCAGCTTGCAGGCCCTCTGTTACTACCTTGTAAACCCTCTTTAAATTCAAATCTGATTTGCATTATATTCAATTTCTCTCCCTTAAATTCGTATAAGTCATTTCCCGCTCTGCTTCTCTCTGTAGCTATAATGAGGCTGAGCACAGCGGACTCTAAATCATCCTGGAGAGCAAATTACCGTAATCTGACAGCAGCCCGGCACCTGCACAGCACCTTCATAATCACAGGCCTGTGTGTGTGTCAGTGGATGTATGAGTGTCTGGACTATCCCCGGGGAGAAGGTCAACTCCCAGAATACAGCGGGGTGCGAGGCATTTAGCGGCCGTCAGAAAAAAAAGCCAGAACTGACTCTCAGTGGATCTTAAAGGTGAAGCTTAATAAGTGGACACACACACACACACGCACACGCACACACACAACACACACACACTTCCTCCAGCTCATCGTCTTTGTGAGGACAGAGATACTCCAATATAAACATGGGAAGAAATAATTTAAGTGTGATGTTTTATGTCCTAATATCAAAATGAAACACTGTGTAGCTTTTCAGAATTTGTGCCAATTGACAGTGCTTCTAAGTCATGGGAATGTTATGTCTTAATATGTATTTTATCAATGTCAAGTGTGTCAAAAAGATTGTTTATTTGGCGAGATGTGTTCAGGTGAACTGCTGCATCAGGTGGACTGTCTGGTCAGCTGAGCACACTCAGTCTATGAAAGGTTAAAGTACTTTGAACAAACAAACCTTGAGGCTCTTTATCTGAATGATGGGCAAAGTTCTGCATTTTTTTGTGTTATATACGTACAAAGTGCCTTTAGCTTCGCTCTGATGCTTAATAATTGTTCATGGCATTGACCTACAAGCCTTAACCTCAACCATGTTTTTGTTATTTTGTTATGTTTTTATTATTTTGTTATTGATGAATTTTGGTTGTTTTGACAGAACATTGCTTGTACAAGTTTACAGAAATACAGTAAAGCATTCACCTTGAGCAGCAGCTGGATTCAAACTCACAAAAATCCATGTTGCTGCTGTTGGTTCAGACCAATATTGTGGCAGAACTGGAAGTTATACTGAATGTGCTTTCTATTTATAACTATTTTGCTCTTAGAGTAAACATGCCATTGCTCTGATTGTATAAAACTGGGTTTAAAGACATGTCACCTCCAGGTTTTTGTCTAAAGTACTTGCCCTTTGCAGACTTTCAGTAAAAGCCTTTTCTTATCAAGTTAGGTTCAGAAATTCAAGAAAATTCTGCAAATTGAAACATAGCTGAAAGAATTAATTAATATCTACAGCAAAAGTCTGAATGTGCCTCTCTAAACATTTCCATCGAGAGAAAAACATCAAAAGCACCAAACTGAGACCTGCTGGGATCTAAGACCAAGCCTCGTGCATCAACATCTTACTAAACATTTTTTCATTTTAAACAAGATTAAATGGGACATTAACTTAAATTGCAGGGAACTACACACACGACAAAAAGCAGCAATGATGAAAGTAAATGTCCCTCTGTGTGGTTTCAGACTCCTCCAGGTCCTCGAGGTGGAACTCATATGGGAACACTCTCTCAGTGCACCTCTCAGGCTGCCCGCTCCAGAGAAGGGGCTTTGACCTTTATCAGATGGGAGCGCTAACTCGCTAATAGCCCTGTCCACATTCCAATTAGAGCAGCTAAGAGCCGGGCCGGACTGAGCACACTGCCAGAGTAGATCTGAGCAGGAGATGGAAAACGTATAGTCTGTCAGTAACACCACAGACGAAGAAGAATAGGCCCGGATGGCTCGTTAAACCACGTTCTTTGTCCTGTAAAGCCTCACACACCGTTTCAGGGAGAGACGCGAGCCACTTTCTTTTGTCTGGGGTCATTACAGAATTTATTTAGCCTCCTGATTGAGTTAGAGTGAGTTTACAGGCTCGATTAGCAACCTCACTGACTATAAACAGGAGTATTTCTCAGCAAAACTGTAAATTCCTCTCTGTTCTTAATTCACGCTTTCCATCAGCTCCATGTACATTAATATGCAAGAATATAGACGGAAGATGCCACTGTCTGCTTTGAACATGTAAAAAAAAAAAATACAGTTGGATCTCACTTGTCAGAATTCATATGAGAAGTTGTTCTTTCTTTCTATCTCAGTATGTGTGTGTGTTAGTTTGGTCAAGCAATTTTGAAAGCTGATTAAATGTTTATGAGATGTTTTTTCTTGATGGAAAACTGAACTGTCTAAAAAGCAGACTGGTAAAGATGCATGTATGTTGCATGAAAATAGAGTTTGTAAGACAGTATGTGTAATTGGTAAAGGAAGAGGTATAGAGGCAGTATTTAATTCTTCAAGAGCATATTTATTTACAGTGAGAACACAACACTATGACATACACAAACAACAGTCTCAACCCCAAGTGCAGCACACGTCTGTATTTTATATTTACCAAATTAGAAGCACACAACGTAAAGAAAAACTTCTAAACATAAGAAGTTTCTCTAAAAGTATTTCTCTATAAGATAATGTCACATACATTGCAGTCGTAAATTCAACTAAACAGCAAATTAGGAAAAAGAAACTTCCTCATGGTTTGTGTCTGTGATGCCACTGATAACCCACTGTTTAATAGAAAGATGCTGGGCGGCCCCTGCACGAACATATTCTATATAATAACAGCAATTAAAACTGCAGGATGTGTGCTTAGGTAAATGTAAATGTAGAAACCCCTGAAGTCTGACAGCAGATGATTAGCTGGCTTTAATTTTCCTCCGTTAAACACTGTTTTTGGACTATACTTGAGTTTAGAGCATACATTGTCCTGATAATCACTTTAGAAACACAGCTTTAGAAACAAAGTGCCACCTCTTCAGCTGCTGATCCTGCCTCAGACTTCACTTCAACATCCCCGAAGACCCCACAGGCTGTGAGCGAACACGAGTGGGTGCAGAATCCATGGAAACCCCGTTAACACAAGCCTCAGTGTCTTATCACTTGGATAATGCAGTAGATCAGTTGGAAAATGTTGTTTGCACCTGGAGCGTCAACACCACCAGAAGCCTCTGCATAATACATAAAAACACAGGCCTGCACATCTGCTTTTCTTCTAAAATACTGAGAAATGTCTCCATCTCATGCACCAGCTACAGCCAGTGATTGCAGATCCTACTGTAAATAAGGTTATGAGCTGTCAGACGTGCGTGTGTGAGGGGTCAGAGGTCGAGGGCTCTCGCTCGGAGCAGATTGAACTCGGCGCTGATGTGATATGAGACATGCCAACTTCTTGAACCCGGGTTGATTGGACGGTAACAGGGGATGATTGCTCTTTTCTCTGTGGGTTCGGTCAGGCTTTCACTAAAGCTTTATTCAGCGTTCACACCGAAGACTGAGGCGGAATGAAACGGCACAAAAACACCAGAGATCAGTCTGCAAGTTGTTCAGCTAATGCCCTGTTGACACACTTGGTTAGCTTATGGTGACTTGTCTGACGCTGAAGCAGAAGTGACCATTTGTATCGTTCTCAGGCAGCAAAAAATACAAACAGGATGTGGAGAAATCTAGCAGCTTTACACCTATTTACAGTCACACAAAGGGAAACCTATGTCATTATGAAACAGTCCTGCCCACTCCATTTGCCAAATTGAAATGAATAAGCATCTTTTGTGCAGTATTTGTAGTTTTTGAATACATTTTGCTGCTACAACTAGGCTTTTTTTTGTCACATTTTAAATCACAGCACCTCAGTAGGTCATGTGACTGATTACATATATCCAGTTTACCAAAATAAATACAAAATATAGTATGTTAGGGGTTTAGTACTGTATTTTAATGTATATCTGCACACATATATATGGACATAATACACAGCAAAGCACAGAGATTGCAAGAAACTCTGTTGTTGGGTTATAGGTGTCACACTAGTTTAAATATCCCTGCGAGAAATGTATTCCTAGTTCCCTTATTGTGAGGCTTTATCTAAATCTATGAGACCATATTTGGTATATCTGCAACAAGGCAAAGACATATTTTTTACTTTAAACCACATTTTTTCCCCTTTGGCTGAAATGCTTTTGCAGTGGTCAGTTTTTAAAGCAGTAAAGAAAAAAAGTGAGGCAGTAAAATATTCCTGACAGACAGCGAGCCATTAAAACTCAATTATCCCCCATTCCCTCCTCTTTTTGCTCCTACATTACTGCTTTTATGACAATCAGGCTAACGTTGACACCCACAGCTCAGAAGTGGAGGTGAGTGGGTTTAGAAAAGGAATAAAAGACATTAGAAGAACAAACAGAATAGATGAAGAAAGAGTGTGGAAAGTGAAGTCTGCCCAGGGTCGGGATCAGAGGCTTATTTGATTGTGACCCAGGCTGTGATAATAAAGAAAAGAAAATTCAAATTTGAGGATAAAGGAGATCAGACACATGATTTCACATCAGAGGAGGAGCAGTCTGATATATTCATGAGAAGACTGAGCCACAGCCCCAGGTGACGAGAAATCACAGACAAAACACATTTACCCAACATATAAATAAATATTTACATGGTATTTTTAACGTCTTTTCAATGTTTTTTGCAGGGCTTCAATTGTATTTTCAGTTTGAGTTAAAACCATTTGACATCTCTCTTGTGGGATATAACTACAACTATTAAGTCTTGTACCGAAGAAAGACTTTTTCTTGTTTGCAGTCTCCCTGAAGTAATTGTATTATTTCTAAATCTGACACTTTTTGCTTGAAAGTCATAATTTTTGACAAGTGTGTACAGAGAGAAATATCTTAATGCTGTTCACCCAAAGGGAACACGGACTGTCAAAAAAAAAAAAAAAAAGCATTCTTTAAAAGACATTTGAAATAAAGAACATTGTTATCTTTTCTCCTCTCGATATCTATTCTGCTGAAACATCCTGATAACGAGATCAACTGGGAATGTGTGAAGAAACTCCAGAGAGCGAAGGAAAGGAGGAGGCTGCACCAGGAGACAGCTGATGCCCAGGTAACAGAGGAGTCTGACATCTCACGGAGGAACGGAGAGGACAAAGACACAAGCTGCAAACTTTGAAGGGTGAGCCGCGGGGTTTTGTATAAATAGAAGCCTCTGCATCGCAAATCCAAACAGGCCCCGGCGGGAGACCGCACCGACACATTGTGTAGTCGAAAAGAGACAGACAGAGGTATTCTTAGTGGTGACGTTCAGGCGAGGTCACAACTTTGTACCTTAGCCATTAAAACTGACGTCTGTGATCTCTAAGGACTATTGATAGCTTGTATTAAAATGTAAACCAGTGGTGTCAAACTCAAAATGGTGAGGGGCCACGATAGTTAAGAAGAATACTTTCAGGGGCCGAAGGTGGTGACATTTTGAAGCTTTTATTAAATTTTGTCTCTTACATAAGTTATCTTTTAACATTAATTTTCTCCTTTTATGGAAACAGTTTGTAGTTGGATTTGAACAGGTTTTAGTTCAATTTGAACAGCTTTTAGTTGGATTTGAACAGGTTTTAATTGAATTTGAACAGGTTTTAGTTGGATTTGAACAGGTTTTAGTTGAATTTAAACAAGTTTGAGTTGAATTTGAACAGGTTTTAGTTGAATTTGAACAGGTTTTAGTCAGATTTGAACAGATTTGAGTTGGATTTTAGCAGGTTTTATTTATCTTTGAAGCAAAAATCAAATCCATTAAAACCTAGGGCCAAAAAATATAACTTTCCAAATGTGTTGAAGGGCCACATAAAACATTGCAAAGGGCCACATTTGCCCCCCGTGCCGTGAGTTTGACGTGTGTGTCTAAAAGTTGACCTTTAGGGCCAGTCCTTCAAAGAAATAAAAAGACAACAAAGTGAACATGAACTTTCAATATCGTAAAAACAATTACCCAAAACCCAACAAAAGCAAAACACTTCAAACTAAACGATTCATATATTCAAATATTTAGTCAGGCTTGGGTTTGTACTTCAGATGCCCTTCTGATGCTCCCTTTTTCCGGGCTTGGGACAGGCACAAAGCAACACTAGCTTGTGACCCCTTGTGTCCAAACCCCAGTCTCCTACGTGACAGAATGGGGTTCCCACCACTCAAACTAACGAGGAGCCAGCACTACTGCAATAATTGTGTCTATAATGTCTGATATTCCAAAAGTAAAAGGTGTTTTGCAGGAAAGACACACAAAACACCTCGAAATACAGTAATAAGACAAGAATATAATTTTGAGCTATTGTGAAAAACTGCTAAAAAGTATCACATTAACAAAATGATCTGCAGAATTCTGAAAAGCTTTTGATAGAAAGAAAGCATCTCATTTTAAGACAATAGTAACAAATCTAACAAATCACTGCAGGCTTAAGGGATGTATGATTCCTTTGTGACATTGTTTAACAGAACAGTAGAAGTTACTCCAAGGACTGAGTGTACTATGCTATAAATTTAAGTGGTTTAAGTGTTAATGCATTTTTCTAAACCGTACATTCCTCTGACCCACTGTACAAATTGCATTTACTAAAGGTGCCGGGTTTCATGCACCACTTGAGAGATTGTGCCCGCCACAGGTTTCATTCACTGAACGCTCGTATCTAAAGCAACAGCATTTCCAGAGGTGTGTTCCGGCCCGCGGTACAAATCATCTCCCTTTTTTTGTGCTAAATCATGTTGGAGGAAGTATTTCCCAAGTGGGGGCCTTTAGTGCAGCCTTTCCAGGAGAAGAAAAGGCAGGAGAAGCCCGGGTCTAATTGATGATCAGCCGCTGCCGTGGTCCGTCCCCTGTAGTCACTACTCAGCACCTCGCTCCAGCCTCAGTATCTCTGGCTGCCAGCAGGCCCACGATAGAGTCATTACAGGCAGACACACCGCTTCGGAAATGACTGCTTTAAATCTCAGACTCACCTGCAGCACTTAGCGATAAGCTTCTGAGGGACAGAGCTGTACAGTGTGTGGAAATGATCGAACGGAGGAAAAGGGCTGGAGCATATTTTACCAAATGACTTCCGATTAACTTTTTTCTACCTTTTCTCATTTTTTCCTCTCTCTTGGCACGGCTTATGAAGGCAGTTTAAAGGCAGTGCTTCATCTCAACAGAGTGTAATACACCTCTGCTGCTGTTCATTAATATTACACTGTGGGCAAAGACAAAAGCACATTGTACGCATTATGCAAGTTTGTGTTTTCTATCGTTGTTGTCTCTCGACTGTTATTCATCGATTCTACATTAGCCGATTTATCTTCAACTGTAAAACATTTGCATACAATTAAAGTGGCCAGTATAAACTAGAAACTTGTGGAAAACAGAAAACTTCGACGATTAGCTTGCACCTAAACACAATCGTGCCTCCAGCAGCTGGAAGCCACAGCCCGACACGTCTGGTTCTCCACTGGTTTCTGTCCGATAGCGGCTGGTGCTGGTGTTAATGACGTTTGGCAGGAGCTTCAGGCGTTGTGTTGTTGATTTACTGTTGCTTTTTCCAGAAGAGCTGTCCTGCCACGTGGGTCTGGTTTGAGAGACCCTCGGGCAGAGCTTCTCTTTCGGGGTCCCTCAAACGTAACGCATAAAAGTTTGATAAGATTGATTCCTCCGTAGTGTTAGTAAAGCTGTCTCTGGTGTTACATTAATTACTTCCATTGTCCTTCAGTTTGAATGTTTCACTTCATTTGTAAACGTTACTACTATTTTCGATGCCTCATACACATACATACATATCACAGTCGAGGCAGGGTTGGGTAACCTTTTGTAGCCTTGGATTCTTGCGAGATTTACAAACTCACAAAAGTCCATCTTGAACTGCTCCAAGCAAAGTAGTCGCATTCCAAACTTGGGTCAAACCTGGCCGGTGTTTTGATGTGACAGCACTAACAGGTCTGGGCCAGTTTGCAGTTTGAAGATGTAGAAACCGTTTTACTGTTACATAAAGAAGATAGAGCTGCTCTGATTGGATAAAATGGAGGTTGTAAATCCAAAAGTACCTGCCCTTTTTGCAAAAGTTTTTAACAGGAGCCCTCCAGGTGGTGCTGTGGAGGCAGTTAGGGGTTAATACCAGCTACTGCAAACAGACACTGACATGAAATGGCTTTGTGTATCAGATTAAGAAGGTACACTTTTATAGTTCAACAAAATGCAGGGAAAAAAAATCTGTTGTGTTTTCAATAATGTATCATAACAACAATATACTATAAATTTGTTTTAGATAAAAAATAGCCCTTTAATGCTCTATAGAACCCATTGTACATTCATTGTTGCTCCATCACTGTGAACATAAACATAAAAGTTCATCCTCTGTTCAATCATGTAAGACCATGAAGGTAATTTCTTGATTAAACTTTCATCATCTTTTGACCTACTTCCATTACGTTTTTTCATAGTTAACAGTATGTCCTTGCAAGGCTACCGTAGGTGCTAACAGGCTGCTGCATTTTTCTCACCGATGCTGCCAAGACCCACGCATTTCACTTTTTAATTTGGCAAGACTAACTGACAACTGCCATGTCAACATAATGGATAATATGAAACTACAGAATTAAAATCTAAAAATGGAAAATTGTTTGGTCCAGAAAGATTAAGAGACAGATTCAAATCGAGATGATAGACAGAGAAGGTCCATCTTAAAACACACTGAGCAGCTGTCTGAGAGTTCATGTAAACATTAATTAAGAAAATACAAGCACATTTATTACAAAAATTAAACAATGTTTTCGCCTTGGCCTCATCCTTAAATCTTAGAGACTCACTGAATTTATGACAAGCTGAAAAAACACGAGGCCAACTCTGTAATTACTCCTCAAACACTAAAGCACGGCACTAAACATCAAGCAGGGAGTCATTTTAAGTAAATTATTCTTACTCAGCGTCTGGCCAAAATGGACTTAATCAAAAAATGCACAGTCAGATTATCACCTATTTCACTCCAGCTTCTTGGTCTCAATAAATCCATTTTCAGCTCACGGCCCGATGCCCATCACTGGATCTTCGAGATGGTAATGATCTCACGAAACACCGAAAATGGTTTCAATAATTGATGTCCGATAATTGGTAATAAAAGTAGCACTTACTGTGATTGTTAAGTTAATGAGAAGATATTGAGAGCCATAAATTCTCAAGGAGATTTTTTATGAAAGCTCATGTATGAGGAGGGCTTATAGCAATTTATGTACCTTTTGGGCAACCTGCTCACCTGGAACACCTGCAGGTCTGATATACATAGGGCTATATGGGTCATTAGCTGTTGCAGGAGGTCAGAGGTCAACCGATATTGTGTAATTTCTGGAACAAATTTCTTTAAAATGTAGGAAATTGGACATGATACTAAAGCTGAAGTTGTGTGGATAAAAGCACAAACTGGGCTTTTATCCACACAACTTAACTGTGTCATGGAACCAAAACAAGGCATTTTACTTCTTACAGCTCCACGTTTGCTGCTTTTTTTTTGTTTTAGAAAGCAGCATGGGTTGTTTTACTGCCAGGCCACATGTTCCTGTCACACTTAAATGTTTCAGATCAAACAAATTCAAATATTAGACAAAGATAACTCAAGTGAACACAAAAATGCAGTTTTGAAGTCAAGATTTTATTTATTAAGGGAAAAAAGCTATCCAAACCTACCTGGCCCTGTGTGAAAAAGTAACTGCTAAACCTAATAACTGGTTGTGCCGCCCTCAGCAGCAATAACTGTCAATGAGTCTTTCACATCTCTGGAGAAATTTGGGCCCACTCTTCTTTGCAGAATATTGTTAATTCAGCCACATTAGAGGGCTGATAATGAGTAACCATATCTTAAACATTTGCAATTGAGTAACAATATCAAATAGGCCAAAATAAAGCCTTATAATAACAGTTTTTTGGTTTAAAAAGTACAGATAAAACATTTTTTGGGTTCTTCTTTTAATGCAAATATGGCAACTAAGTAGAGGAAGTGAACTGGATAAAGACCTACATGGTGCATTTGGCCTTGCTTTGTGCTTTTTGAAGGGGTTCTTGATGCATTTGACATGATTGTTTGGTCCAGGAAGAAAGATTAAGAGACAGATTCAAATCATGATGGACAGAGAGAAGAGCAGCTGTCTGTGAGTTAATGTACCCATTAATTAAGAAAATACAAGCACATTTATTACAAAAATGAAACAGTGTTTTTGCCTTGGCGACTAAGTGGTACATGGTGCACTTTGGCCTTGCTTTGTGCTCTCTGGTTGGGTTCTTGATGCATTCAACAGAAGTACCACAAGCATACAAAACACATAGTAGTATTTCTGTGGTTTGAGAAACATTGACCTTCAACATACGCACCACAAAGGTCATCATAAAAGGTCAAACATTAAGTCTTAAGTTTTGTATGTCTGTGTTTTCTGCTGCAGCCCGAGCCCACACTCCCAATCGTCACACGCTTTCGGTGCGTACACGCTCTATTTACAGCCGTCTTGTCAGAAAACTCTTTTAATGGTCTGTTTGTGTGAATGTGCGTCGGCGTTCGCACTGTTCCGTCTAATCCGCCGCCGTCTCCTCTTGACGCGTTGTCAGCTCCCGACATGTCGACGCGGACCTCCGTGTCTGTCTCCCCGCGTTCTTTTCACCGCCTCTGAAGTAGTTTCAAGGCAGGAGCGTTCTTTAAGGAGGAGATTTGTTGGCGGAGGCGGGAGACGGGGATATAGTTCACTGGAGCAAGCTGAGATTTTGTCTGATTAAGCGTGACGCACCGACAACAGAAAAACGTCACGGTAGAAAGCACAGACAAAAAAAGACATCTCTAAGGATAAGAGATATAAAATATAAGTCTTTGTTTTAGCCTCGGAGAGAAGGAAAACACAAGCTAGCGATGCAAACCCCGAACCCTCATCTAAAACTAAAGGTCAATGTGTAATATTCAGCTTTGACAAATGAGCTGCGCTGTAAAGAAATATCATTTGTGTAAAAGTCAAGTCCCTTCAAACCATAGAGGGATTACTTAATTAGCATTTAATCAGCTATGAAATTGAAATATTTGCTGTGAGATCTGTGTTGTGAGATAATAAAATAATAGACTAATGGTTACAGCATTATCTGAGAATGATTTTCATTGTTGTTTTACTAACTGAATACGAAATGAAGGGAAGTGATGGATGTTAAATAGTAAAAAAAAAAGCGAAGAAATAATATTCAATTTCTTAAAATCTTAATTGTCATCAAAGTCAGCCAGCATTTGCTCTCCTGGTTTTCCTGCTGCCACTTTCACTTAAAGCTTTTTTTATTACTGGAGCTATTTTATAAGAGAAATGTTCATTTTATTGTAGGGAAGAAACCATCAAAGCATATAACAAAGAAACTCTTCCCAATCATGTAGAAAGGAGCGGAAATGAAATGGTAAGAAAGCACTTACGATGAAAATTTTCTATTTAGCAATGGCCGTCTAGAGAAAAATAAAAGGGATTCTGTCAAAGATTTGAAAAGTAACCTGTTTCTTCTCGGAGAACTGCGGTAATTCTGAGAAGAGTGTTTCTAAAAGATGAGAGCAGGCAGCAGCAGAAGGTCAAGCAGAGGGTAACTAGATTGTGAAATGAGCAGTAGGATTCAGTTTGGTGGAATGTGAGCAGAAGCTGTGAGGGTATTAACGATGAGCCGCTGTGAAACACTGTGCTTCTTTAATGTTGAACGTGGAGCTGAAGACGGACGCTGGTTTGGTTTTCTCGGCGTATGGAGGTTGATTTGAATACTCCACAGTCGAGCGGTGCACAAACCCGCTTCTATCGGTCCGTTATTACCACTTCAAGACGAACACAAGATTGAATTTTGCATAAATGACACTGAAATGGGTTTTAAATGCAAGGCCCCTGAACTCAAACGAGATTATATATGTGTCATTTTTTGATCACTGCAGCTTTAGCATCTTCACATTTTGGCTCAAGCAGGAAGTACCTACCTCCATGAGTACAATCGATACAGTATTTGATGTGCCATGTAAGTTTTGAATCGTTCAGGGGGAAAAAAGACATGAAATGAAGATGATATTTTGTTGGTTTGATCTATCTTCTGATTAGTGATGTTCCTGAGGTCCTGGGTGTTTCGGGTCTTCTGAACCTCACTCAGGTGACCCAGGTGAGGTTGATCAGGTTTTAACGTGTGCAGCATTCGTCCACAGATACTCTCTCTTGCCACCTGGAGGCTTTTAAATAGCTGCCTCCGTGTTGTTTCCAAGAGACTGTCCTGAAAATCCTCAAAACCCCATCTCTACATCTCTCTACGCTCTGTTTGTGGCCGTCACTGACACGGCCTTCATATTTCTCAAAGTCAAACTGTAAATAATGCTCTGATGATTTCAAGAGGCATCAAAACTGGCTTCTTGAGATTTAACACATCTTCAGAATCAACAAGGCACTGTAATCTGTGCATGGTTCGTCAATATTAGCATCAGAAGCCCTAAAATCTCTGTTTTAGAAATAAGATATACAACGTGAAACACACAGTCATTTCTGTTCTGAAGCATTAATAAACACTGGACACTCTAATGATTTATTCTAGTTTCATATTTCTGTGGAAAGATGTGCATGAGGCCAAAGCAATGAAAGTCTTATTGAAAGTAGCGACTGCTGTAGGATTGTCAGAGTAGATGAGTATTGATTTTCAGCAAGTCTGTGCCAATGATGGTTGGTTGGATGGCTGATAATAGGCCCCAGGTTCAGATCGGACCCCTCTTTAAACAGAAGTGTAGGGGGACTGCAGATTAGAAGTGAAATGACAGCTAGATGAGTCTTGTGCTCATTATTATAAAACCAAATCTCAAACTGGGGATTTATCCTTCAAATGGTAAAAGTGCTTGGTAATGGGTTAGATAGATGGTTGTAGACAGAGAATTTATTGGGAAATGCTTTAAGTAAATGCATTGCTTAAAAGGACAATACCAAATCTAAACATGAGGCCTTCCTTTGTTATGAAAATCTATTTAAATGCAAATGAAAATCCATCAAGACTGTGTTTAAAATGTTGATATAGCATATTTTTTGTCTCTAAAACAACATTCCTGCAGTGATTTGCAAATATTTCCACATCTGGAGAAGTAACATCTCACTTTATCTCTGAGTCTCGCTGCCAAATCCCCGTTCCAAGTTCAGGTACATTTTGTTTTCGAACTCATATGAAAAAAGCATAAATAAATAGGAATAGGGTCAAACCGAAAACTGTGTGTACTCTGCTGCATAATGTGGAATATTTATTTCCCTCACACCAAACATCTTCTGTTTACTCCCCAAACTCTAACTTTAGCTAAATGTGTGTGTTGCTCTATACATCTACCAGGCATTAAGACTTTAATAATAAATAAGCTCTACTGAACTAGTTAGCCACTGTGGACTTACAGAAAACTCCTGCTGGGTTAGAACGGGATGTACACACTACAAAATATACAAATGCAGCGTTAATAACACAAATTTGCATGAAAAGATAAGAGTGGTGTAAACGACAGGAGGATTCTTGGGAGAGGAGCAGCCTCGAGGCAAACCGGCAGAAGAGGAGTTTTATCCAATAACCCTCCAAACAAGAGACTGCCACTTTGAGCAGCACTTTGAGCCGAGCAGAAATCTCACACAGACACTCTCCCGCTAATAAGAGCTGCACACTATAACACAATAGAAACCAAAAGTGCTGGCATCTTCAGAAAACAACCCAGAGCAAGGATACGTACTAGAAACAACGGGATTAATTAATGTTCACTCGCCTAATTATAGTGCTCCTGCTTTGTGTTGTCAAGGCCCCGGCAACACTTTGGCTGTTCACTCACAGATTGTTTTGCTTTGTAAAAATGAAACAGTCACTTGGTAGAGCGAATAAAAATACAGATAATATCCATAGAGATTCATAATATCACATGAGACGGGGGCAGGCAGGAGTATGTCAATACAAACCAGGGGCTATGCTGGCATTCACTGATGATACTTTACTAAATGGTTCTAGATAGACTCATGTTGTCATCTATTAATTAAAGGGGGAACAGACTGATCTACAGACTCTGGATTATTGTAAAGTTGCACAATATTCACGTCCGTTATTTGTTACAAGTGGAAGCTATTCAAGCAAAGTTTGGAAGAAAACAAACATGTTCTGTAACGATCATTTTCAGTGTATTTTGTACAATACGACTCTAACAGGGTCTAGAGTATTGGCCTATTTCTTCACACTGCATTTGAATGCCATAAAACGTGTCACTGATATAATCTCTTGCGATATGTCCTTGTGATACTGTCCATCTCTATTTCCAGTTTTTCATGTGGCTCGACAGATTGATTTAGTCCTGGGCTAATTTTACCTACAGAAATCTCTTTTGTACACTGTTGAGTACATTCAGGTGATCACATTATCTCCTGTTATATAAGGACTATATAAGTTGTTAAGAGAGTTCATGAGTTTTATGCTTTTTATTATGCATACAAGAAATAAACAATACTTAATCTAAAGATATGCAATCTGATGACAATGGGCACAAGCAACAACTTTCAGGTTTTTGTCACACAACTTTTATTTGCTTATCAACACTTTATGACTGGCCAGAGGTACTAGACCATGGGTGGGCAAACTTTTTGGCTCAAGGGCCACACCGGGTTTTAAAATCTGACAGACGGGCCGGACCACTAAACTATAAACTAGGATTAATTACATTAGAAAATCTGTACCATTTCTTGCACAGACTGGTTAGTATAATGTTTGGTGGAAAAGTGGTGGCTGATATTAGGTTCTTTGAAACCTGCAACAGTTTCTTGGCAAATAAGACATATTGTACTGACTGGACTTCAGTCAATAATCTCAAATCTGTCAAATATCTCTGTCCATTCCATATTAAAAACTTGTGTGAATGGACGTTTTCTGTATGTAGATATCATGGTAGCTTTTGCCAAAGCACAAGGCATTTAAGGAAAATGGCCAAATATATGCTGTCTTATATTAAATTATAAATACTTTGTAAATACTTGGCAGGCCGCATTACACAGCTCAACGGGCCGCATGTGGCCCCCGGGCCTTAGTTTGCCCACCACTGTACTAGACTAATAATTAATACACAAAAGAAACTCTTCAATCCTCTCTCTTTTTATGAAGATTCCTTTAAAATGTTTTTTACTATAAGCACTGTAAATGTATAATGTGTAATGTACTGTATTTATGAATGGCTATTGTATGATTTAGACGTTAGCAGGTCTCTTATTAGCCGAGGATAGCCGTAGCATCTGAGACAGGTGTTGAAGAAAACCAGGTAGACAGCAGAGTTGCATAAGAGCTCTTCAGTTTTATTCAAGTCACCAAGACACCAACCAACATGGATCCCCCTCCACAAAACAGACAACCCCCAACAATAGCCCAGAACCCCTTTAAATAGGACGGCGGAAACCACTAAAACCCCAGCAACAGGCTAATTCATTCACCCTTATTTGCCCATAAATATTCACAATAATTTAGAAAGTTACAAAAATATATTTTTTACTGTTTACAGTTACTGTACTTGATTTCCTATGCCTAAAATGTTGCTTAACCTACACATTATAAATATTACACAGGATTCTTTCCTGCTAAACCTCCCCTGCCTCCATCAGGCCCATTATGTGCTCCTATTTTTCCACTATTCATTTATTCATTAAAGAACATGTGCCATTAAATGTGGATTTCATGCACATTATTGATGCACATCATTATTGCATGAATTATTCTTTCTTTATTGTCACAAGTAAAGACTGTTTTAGAGTGTCTTTATTATGTTAGTACATTCAATAATATGAGAATGGTAAGAATATTAATATTGAATATCACAAAAGGAAGTTCTTCCAGTGACGAGTGACCAGAGAAATATACAAAGCCCATGTTCCAAAAATCACCATTCCCACAATCCAGCTGGAACTGTTCATAATGCTGCAGGTCAAGCCTCATCATGGACACTTTCTGAACTGCGTGTGGATACCATACTTGATACTTGATACTTGATACTTGATACTTGATACTTGATACTTGATACTTGACACCATTTATGTTACTGGACTTTTGGGAGAAACCACAGCAAGTAGTGTGTGATTATTTACATGGATTTGTTGGACACAACCTGTTGAAGATGTTCAAGTTGCTTTGCCATCGCACTTTTTTGAAAGACGCTGTATAAATGTAATAAGTATTGTACAGTATTTTAGCCTAATTTTTATGGATTTTTTTCCCCATCTGACACAAACATGTAGTATGCATTTGAAACAGGAAACATCTGAAAATCTGGGTTTGGGTTCTTCTTTCTGGGTTTCTTTTATTTCTTTTTTTTTTTTTCTTTTCTAGGAAGTCTGTTTCCATTTAAATAAGTGACATATTTTTGTCTGTTGGGTCTACATGTGTTGTCAACGTTAAAAAAAAAGCAGTAGAAAAATTCTGTGGGAAAAGTGTTGTAATGGAAATTTTGTCAGATTCATCAAACAATACCCCACAAAACTTACTCCACCAACTAAAAACAATTAACAAAAAAACACCCCCCACTCCCACGGGCGAAAAAAACACCATCACAAACTTTGTCAAACAGTGTCTATTCCAGCAACAGCACAAAAACAAAAATGACAAAAGGAAATCAAAAGTGCAACTCTAAACTAAACGAAAATTGGTTTAGTTTTATTCTTGTTGTTGAATAGAAACACACTGACCAATCATAAATATCAGAAGAGGGTGTTGTGCATACATCTTTTCATCATATTCAATAAAAACTGCCAAGGTTTTGATTTGATAAATGTGTGTTTTGTGGCAATAGTTTAATGAAAATGAGACTAGATCTTCTAATGTTGTTTTGTAAAGTGTGGCTGCATTTGTAGATCCAGCTCCAGTATCACAGACTAACAACAACAACATGAGGACACTCTTTAGGAGAGCTGTTTTATTTGTGCAGAGTGTGATTTTACTGTTGTAGGAGGAATAATGAGAAGTGGGATTTGCTTCTGCCTAATGAGCACCGCTGTTGTGTTAACATCGAGGACAAAGATGGGATGTTAAGCCCTTTTTATTCTCTACTACATCCCCTCACTATCTCTGTATAGAGTTTGGACAGCTGATTATTGTTATAATTTATTCTCCAGCCCTCAGTAATGGCAGTAATCCCAGGAAGATTACCACTCGGAAAGACACACTCAAGTGTATCCTGTCGCCTGAAGATGTTTTAATATGTAATGTGTGCTTTAATATGTTTAATGTATGTAATCACAAGGCGGCGTGGCACTTATTATAATTCATCATGAAAACAGAAGGGTTTATTTTAGGATGATTATTAATTATACAGACACTATAGAGAACACTAAACCCCTGAGGCCTTTTCTATACAGTCTTGTGTTTTAATTCTAATTATAATCTACTAATGACAAGTGCATACAGGACATGTTTAATGAGGGACTGTTTAATTTGACCTACAGTGTCACGTTTCGATTGGTCCAAATAGATCACATGACACAGTGTTATAAGTGTGGCAGCAGAGGCCTTCATTTGTCTCTATAGTGAACGATGCGTGAGAACTGACACAAGGCCAACTCACATCGCTAATCACATGACTATTACACTCAAGGTTATTCCCCGCACTGTCTGATGAGATCAGCGCTCAAAACACAGAGGAGCCATGTTGGATGGAAATATAAGAGGCATATGTCGGTGTCTACGGCGCGAGGAAACGGCTGAAACCTGACCTGCGCGTGTTACATTTTATATCTGGAGCAGAAACGATGTAGTGTTGAGTAGAAGTGCTCTGATTATCTGCTCTGTAACTTGAGCATGTGGAGACAGCACTTCTAACTTGACAAATCCAATGAGGAAAGAGAAGATTGAGAGTCAGTTCAAATGAAAGTGTGAAAACTGGCTCTTTAACTGCGGATCCTGTGCTCTGTTGCTCATGACTTCATTATTTTCTGCCTGTGATCACTGTGCCGTCCATTCTGCGTCACACGAGACTTGGAGCTGGTGATAATGACCACATGGTGCATTTATTACAGCTAAACCGCCATTTACTCAGGATATGACTATTTCTGGACTTCTATTTAAATGAGCTCAGTGACTGTGATCATGTGTCACCTGCTGGAAAGATGTTTTTTCAAGTGTTAAACAGAGTAGTGTACATTTGGTGTGTGTTTAGGTTCTGTTAAACTGGTGATCCTTATAAAATGGCCATGACTTTGACTTGGTAGTTTTAGCTTTTACATTTAATTTAAAACTACAAAATATCCAGTAAAGTTTACAGAAACATCAAGACAGATACAGGCAGTGAAGGAAGGTTTGGACTTACTACGCCTTTTTGCAGCAGAGATGCAACAAATGAAAACTTGAAGAGAGTTGGGTAGTAACTAGTCACATTTACTGGACTGGAGTAACATTTCAGGACATATAAATGAGTAAGAGTAGTGTAAATATTGAATTGCACGGTTGGTAACACTCACCCCTCAGCAGTAATTATTTCACTGAATACTTTAATGTTACCCAAATAATAATGTATATAACTTTCCAGGTTGTGTTAATTTGGCGAGATGTGCTCTCACAAGATGGCAGTGACACATATCACATTAAAGTATATGATTCCTTTATTATCTCAGGAAACCATCATGCATTTTAATGAGAAATGAGGCATCCACAAATAAAAGACATTTTATTATGTTTAGGTTTCAACAAATCCGATTATCTTCTCCTATTTTAAATCATTTTAGTTTTATTTAGTTTCAGACTGTAAAGAGATGCCAAATTCAATCGAGGAATAGAGGCTTGTCCAGCTCAGGAAAAGTGCTTGAATACTTTGATTGATTTCTTCTTGAAAATCAATATGTTTCAAGCAGTATTTATCAATATAACTTTAATAAATCAGGCAGAACTGTACGCCCAGTTTGTAATCTTATTGGCTCAGTACGTGGCTTTAATTTTAAAGTATGTTTTGGTGTAATGCAATGAAGCTTTTCAGAAACCTGTGTTGAAAGTGTTCATAAAGGTGGTTTGGTCCCCTCCGCAGAGACAGAGACATGCAGCGAATGTAATTTCAGCTCAGAATGATGATTGACAGCTCGGTGAAATGACAGACACGCCTTATCTATAGTTTCACGGTGGTGAGAAAGGCAGAGGGGCAAGAATAACACGGGAGTTAGTGATTCATTAAACACAGCAAATGAAGCACTGATACATTCGGAATAATTTGTAACTCAGTTCTCGGCGAGCGCGGCGCTAGAGATAATACCGAACCGCATACATTTTAATGGGCCTGACAGCGAGGGATCAGAGCGTATTAATCCATAGCTTTGTCGCTCCGCATTCCACTAATGTGGCTCTTTACCGAACTATTATAACCACACTCTGACTCTGACAAATGGAAAATAAATGGCATGGAGATGGCTTCTATATTCAGTCATGTGTACAGTTTTTCCTCAAGGGCTTCACAGAACTAGTAGTTTCTGACCCATTTTGTGCTCGAGAACACAGACCTTAAACTTTTTATATTCGGTTGTGAGAGTCAATGATAAAAGACATCTACAAGTTAGACGGCAACAACTACAGAGAAGCTGTGTTTCACTGATAAATAAGTGTTAAAATAGTGTAAGACTGTTCAAGGTCGAAGTCCAGGCCTTTTACAGGTGTATGAAGGTATGAAGGAGCAAAGGCTGAGGTGGTTTTACTTGTGAAAATCAATTGATTGGTTTATACAACAGACATATGATTAGATACATTTAATAATATATTCTCTATATATACGCCTGTACACGTGTTTTACAGGTAACTGAAAAGGCATTAAAAGACATTTGACTTATTTTACACAGTGGCCAGTAAAAAGTCTACAGCTAACTTTGAGACACTTGGTTTATCTTTTCTGATGTGACTTGTGCCCCTCAGATTAGAAATAAAAAAGTCTATTTTTTGCCTCAGATGAGTCTTCTGTTTACTTCTTCTCTTCAGATGAAATAAATGATGTCCCTGACGCAGCTAATTATAGGTTAGCGATGTTGTAAACACTTTGAATGAAACTCCTCATTTTGTGGGCCATGATTTAAGTTTTGACTTTTCAAATAAACACTGCACAAATCTTTTAAAACTGCAGAAAAATTACACTTTCTAACGTTTTTCTATCAGGCTCAGTCCCATTATATGAAGGAACTGCAAGAAATGTGATTGGCTACTGGTAATTGAGGGCGGGGCTAATAAAGTACATGACCATTGTAACTAACAAAACAGAAAAATAAACTCAATTTGTCCCAAAAAACAAACAAAAAAACAACTTAATAAATGTGTTAATATGCTAAACAATGAAACACAATAACACTCAACAACAACTGGCTCCATTAACTTTCATAAACTAGCTTTCTGTTCTCTTAAGTACATTTTTTATTATCATTCATCAAACGGCCAAAACATTATGACCACTTAGACAGAGCTTTTGAGGTCTGCTGTGGGATGTAGCACCAAAATATTAGATTAAGATTGGACTTGGGCTGCTTGTGTACACTTTTGATTGACCACTGTTTTAGAGCTCCTTTGTGAAGATTAGCCATCATACATAAACATGGGCTTATGTTTTCACAATTTTGACTCAACAACATGACTTTGCACTTTTAATTCCCTTTTATTTCTTATATACAGTATGCCTTTCATTCCCCATTTCCTTTCCTAACCCTAAAGCAATTAAAAGTTAATTAAAAAAAACAAGTTGCTGTTAATGATGCACTAAAATGTCTCAGCAGTCAAGTAGCTCCTCGCTGGTGAAAACAAAAATGCCCCACTTAATGTCTGTATTCAAAACCATTTCCCCAAAAGATATAAAGACCTCAAAATGGAGAAAAAAACTTTTATAAAGACGTAAAAGAAGGATCTCAGCTCCTCATGTTGCAGCGCGGAGTGTAATCAGAGATTATTAACATTTATATTGAAAGATGAAGCCCCATTAGGAAGCAGCTGGTAAATTACATTTGGTTTTAGTGTCTTCATGCATGTCTATGGGTTTAAAGAAAAAAAAAAAAGAGATTTATTGCAAAATGGCAACCGTAGTTCATTTTAGCATCAGTCTATACCAGCCCAGAGGGTAATTTACATGGAAGTATTTATGAAGTTGAATTGTCTCACAGCAGCTGTAACCAACTAAACTGTTATTGTACTTTACCATTCAGTTGATTTCTAAAAGTGGTTCACAAACAACGCTTCATGGAGGTTGTATTATCACTTTAAGGGTTACCTGAGATACTACACGTCTCAGGTGACACTGTTACTGCTGCATTAATTGAAATGAACATTCGAAGCTCTTTACAGTAAGGCATTGATCCGCAGTGACGCCAGCGCGTTCGAATTCTCACACCGTCTGCAAATCAGAGGATATCGTTGAGTGGATCATTTGAGAAGTCACTACAGTGAAATGAAATAGTCAGCTACGATGTTCCAGTCTGTGTTTAGAGCTGAATTTGATCCGCTTTAGTCTTCGTGGGTCATTTCAGGTCTACATTCCTTTTATTCTCATTTAGAGACACTGGTTCTTCCAAGAAATGTGAGTGAAAACTGAGATGGGACACTCAATATTGATTAGGACAAAATTAGGCAAAAAGCTTTTTATATAATACGTATTTTTTAAAATAAAGCACAAAGGCCAGATTTAGGCTACTCTACAATATCAGACCAGTCAAAAATTCAAAAAGGTGGCATCTGGTTGTGACAAAGATGATGTACAGCCTGTGAACCTACAGTAGCCCTGCAGGGACATGCTGTTGTTCATGAACAAATCTTATAGAAATGGGTCAGATGATGAGTTCACATTAAAAAAGATTGTCTAAATAACTATATATGTGTTCAGTTTTACCTTGTTTAGTGCAGTTTAGATGGACTCATTGAGATGTCTGCAGTTCACTTTGGGTTCACCTTAGAATTAATCAAACAGGAAGAGCATCATAAATTGGTGTCAGGTAACTTTAGCTTTCCTGAAAAAAATGAAGCAAAAGTGCCTTAATATCAGCAATTTCACAAAAGCTTGTTACTGTTTGAGGGGTTGACCATGGCTTAGTGAGTGTCATCTCAAATCTTTATCCCAATTTCCCAAATGATGAAGTATTATTTGCGGTTGATCTGCACAACATCAGTGTGAATCTATAAATATGTCAGATCAAAGCATAAAGGATTTAAGCCTCTGTTCAGTGTGAGATATGAGCTTCAACCCTGAACCAAGGGAGACACCCTTAAAAATATCAGAAGTCTGCTTCGAGGCATTGATGATTTTCATTGATTATTAATGAAAAAAGTAATTTGCATTTCAACACACTCATGGTCTTTGCTGTCAGCTCTTTGAACGCATCACGCATAATTACTGTCACGTCATCGGCAACAAACAGAGGCCGCTCAGAACCGTTTCTACTACAGTACAGTTTGTCCAGAGTGAGTTCGGCTTTGAAACCGGAGAACACTTACGCTGCTAGATCCCCGTTAACCCCCACTGACAGACGGAGAAACAAGCTTTTAACAGAATTCAATATTTCTCCCAACAGCCTGACAGTGTGTCCTCGGACCCGGTTGGCCTGTCACTCACTTTAATTACTCTTGTTGTAAAAGCTATCAACCTCCAACCCAGTCTACACCAACCACAGCAGCGTTCAATACTAGTTCAACAGCAGCATGGCTCAGTGTTGGAGCACACGTGTCAAACTCAAGGCCCGGGGGCCAAACGCGGCCTTTTGCAATGTACTATGTGGCCCTCCAATAAATTTAGTCGATGATATTTTTGTCACTAGGTACTATTTAGTTAAGATAAATAAAACCTGTTTAAATCCATCAAAACCTGTGAAATCCAACTGAAACCTGGTGAAATCCAACTAAAATCTGGTGAAATCCAACTAAAACCTGGTTAAAATCCAACAAAAACTGGTTAAAATCCAACAAAACCTGGTTAAAATCCAACAAAACCTGGATAATATCCAACAAAACCTGGTTAATATCCAACAAAACGTGGTTAAAATCCAACAAAACGTGGTTAAAATCCAACAAAACCTGGTTAAAATCCAACAAAACCTGGTTAATATCCAACAAAACCTGGTTAAAATCCAACAAAACCTGGTTAAAATCCAACAAAACCTGGTTAATATCCAACAAAACCTGGTTAAAATTCAATAAATCCTGTTAAAAATTAACTAAACCTGTTCAAAAACAACAACTGTGAGGAAGAAAAATAATGTTAAAAATAACTTTTGTAAAACTCAAATGAAGATGCAGCCTTCCATTCAAAATGTAGAGAAAGCTCCCCAAGTGTCACCATCCTCGGAAGAAGAAGAATAGTTTGCTCCACTGCAGTATATTGGTAGATATAGGCTCAGAAAGTAAGAAACTGTTCCATTGTCCAAGAACCAAGGATTAATCTTATTGATCTTTACTTTACATTTTTTCCAGTTTAACCTTGTTGAAACTGAACATGCAAAAACACTAGATCAGCTCCTGGAGGCCATTTGTAAGTCTGATGAATCAATAACATTTGAGGATAATTGTCTTGGATAATGTAGAGCATAGCAATTAAAAAAAAGGTTTGAAGTTTGAGCAGTCGGCCCCCTGTGGTCTTAAAAAGAAGCCTCTCTGAGTTTGATTCATGGGGCACTGATGTAGACTTGCTGATTTAGCTTGTTTTTAACTCGAAATCAGAGAGAGAAAATTGGTGATTCATTTCCAGCAGCGAGGAATCTTACGATGCGTTTTTCTGGAGCCTGACAAAGATGAGGACAACAACCAGAGGCAATTACTGACATAGTTTTGTCTAAATCCTTCCCTGATTTTAGTTTTATGCAGTAACCTTTAAGATGTAAATGTAAAGGTGCAACACAATCCAATTAAATTTTATTTTATTCTATTACATGATAAATGATGCCCTTTTTAGTGTTGTCACATGTTCATAACGCTGCTGTGTTATTGCATATGTAGCTAGCCTGGTCATAACAAGTCAGATGAGTCTATTTGTCTTGAAAAGTGGAGAATTTCAAAAGCATTAAGAGATTGTGTAATTTTATTTTAGTGTAAATGTCAGCTGCCTGAGATGCTGCAAAGGCAATTGAAAGGAGAACTTTACATCCTCTTTTCTCATTTCTTAGCGGTCTATGAGAGTGTTGCAGCAGAACAATCTAAATATATTACATTTTGATATGCAAAGGCAGTGTTTCATAACAGGGCGAGGTGTTTTTTATTTTCTCGTGTCCTCTGCCGATTGGTATTTGCCCATAATCGTAGACGCTCACATCTGTTGCCATCTGTTCCACTAACAGATCTGGAAATAGCAGCCAACCCATCTGATGTGCGTGTCCGGGTTTGGCTTGTTCCATTTGAAATTCCCCTTCTGTGCTACGTCTCAATCACATTGTAATTCAAGCTGTGATGGTTTTCCACCTCGGCCAAATGCAGCAGCCTGAGAGCGTGTGCGTATCACTGGAAATGGATGCGTCCTGCTACTCTCTGCATCCTCTTCATGCATAAATTGCAGGGCTGTGGCGCTGAGGTGGTTATTTACCACGTCTCGAACAGAACGGGCCGAGAAGTGCCTGTGTGTGTTTGAGTGTGTGCGCCTAATCTTTGTTTTTGTGTGCGGCCCTGAATGTAAAGCAGGACAAAGGGAAAGGTCTTTGACGTATCTGCTTGTGATTTGATGTTTTTTACGAATATGTTGCTTGGGTTGAAGGATGGCTTGGACTGATTTGGTGTCACAGTACCTGCGATAGAGTCAAGTCCCAATCTGCATACATGAATTTTAACAGCTGCTTTTTACACAAGGATCCTCAGGGGCCAGACATATGCAATAAATACAAGCTGCTCCCCAGACACTGAGAAGAGTCTGTGTTCAATCAAAGCTTTAAGTGAAAAAGAAAAGTTTGGATCTGTGGGTGAAATCTTCATATAAATGAAACTTCTCTCCTTTGAGTTAGCTTCAGTTTTGCTCAGCGACAGACTGGGCCGTGCAAGTGTTTTTATTCTCCACAGCAGAAGCATTACATTCAAATCTCAGGCTGTGGGACGCCAACAGAGATGGAAAAATGGAGAAGACAAAACAAAAAGAATTGTATTTTGAAATGTTCTTCAAATATGTTAGTCATGTATTTATTATTATGTATATGTGTATGTATATATATTATTTTTATGTTTTTAGATTTGACCTCAGTTAAATGCTTAATGTTTTCTGAATGAAACCTCTAGCACTTTTGAACACATAAGCCTGTTTTAACTCCCAGACTCACTTTTATTTCTTGTACAAAATCGTACAGCATTGTTGACAAAACATAAACGGTAAAAACCTGCAATCCCATATGTACATGTCTAGAACAAAAACAACATTTTACTCTTAAAGAGAGACTCTTGTAAATCGGGGAAGATCAAAAGAAGCCCAGACAAACTGTTGAGAGCAGCAAATGATCAGACTAGTGTTAACTAAAGTAAAGGTCAAGACCTGCAGCTCAATGAGTCATAATCCAATTAGTATCTGTTCATTTATAAGCTGCACCTCCAAAGGATTAGATCTGTCTGGTAAAGAGGAGAAGAGTAAAAACCATCACTAATTCATTTTCAGAAAGATATTCATCTCTTCAAACTCAAATCCCATTTCTACAACAAGTCCAAAGATAGTTTTAAATATGAGTTTTAGGTCTTGTACAGCGTGATTTCTCTGGATCATCTGTGGTAATTGCTTTCACAGAACATTATTTGTCTTGTCAGTGGTTTACATCTGTGTGAAACTACAGTCACGTGAATAAACATGAATATTGCTTATGTGTGCTTCCTGTGCAGCTTGGATATGCTTTTTTTTTACACAAATTACCAAGATGTGCCTTTGCAAAATAATTTTTTTCAAGTAGTACCAGCCTTGAGTTCTACAGTGCTGCACTATAGTTAAAGAAGTGCAGAAGTAGAGAAACTGTGAGTGCTGGCCAATTTAAACCAGCCTAAGTGCTTGGAATTGAAATGCATTGCCCTGTTCGGTGCAGCCTGTTGTTCTTTCCAGTGAGGTGTGACTGGATTTAGAGCTGAGATTGAAAAGAGGTGGAATAATTCATCGTATTCTTCATCTACAGTAGCCCAGCTCTCATTAAAACAGTCTGATGCTGAATAGGGGCTAAATGTTTCAGATTTTTACTCGGTTTGCCTCCAATAATCTCCTGGTTTTAATTAAAAGTTGTTCCGTGATTAAAGGCACATGCTCTCACATGAACACACAGCAGCACCGGTTTCCTGGCCGCTGTTCCTTGACAGAGGCCATTTGCTAAATCCTAATGGAATTCATTAGTTTCTTCATTTGTGTCCACGGAGGCTGGACGACTTGATGATGCTCCGTTAATCACCTCTTAGGCCTGAGCCACAAGGCTCCCACAGATAAGATAGAACCAAACTATTCACCTCATGGACAGATTTCATTTCACAGAGAGACAGATTTGAACAATTTTATTATTGCTATTCTTGACCCGTCCATCAGTGACATTGTTACAGAGACTGCTGCTTCACGGCTTTGAAAATACAGAAATGTCTCTATCGCTACTAAAAATGAGCTGAAACCAAATCTACTTCATGTGAACTGAGCTGAAGACTGAAATACAAACCATGTTAAAAATAAATGCACATTTCAGTAAATTTGTCAAAGATTTTGAATTGGATATTTGTCTTTTTTGTTCTGTCTTTCAGGACCTTTTCTCATTTTGTGATTTCATGTGGCCTCATGCTCGCTGCTGCAGATCACAGTAGTATTTTACTTAAGACCCCTTTTTAAAGATATAATTTCAGAGTTCAAAGCATTTTTATGCAGAATCTCAAAGACAAATCAAGACTGCACTGTTTTGTGTGTCTCAAACATTGTTACAAAACTTTTGTCCTTTTATGCAACCACCAGCAGTGACTTATCATTAATTATCATAAACAACTCTCTGTCCTTCACCATGTGCTAACAAACCCATGACTTTTTTTTTTACAATTTCAAACCTCGTGTCTCATTTTATTTAGCCTGGATTAGTCCTGAGAGCTATTCCATAAAACAAGTTAATAAAATAAGACAAAAAAAACGTATCAGGTTGTCATTTCTGGTCCATAAAGAAGCTCATTGTGAGTTAACTTACACAGGGGGCTTAGCCTGGTCTGGAGCAGGGCTATGGTCAGGCTTAGCTCAAACATTTGGTGAGACGGACCACTTTTATCACAAATGATGTGTTATTGTTTCTGAACATCTTTTAATCATTTCATTGAAAGACAAAGTCAGACTTGAAGACGTTTCTTTATTTAAGTCATCACTGGCATTTTAAATGACGTGTGTATTGGGTCATCTTGTGTGCACCTCATCACATTCGTGTAGTCTTAACAACACTACTTCACATACTGTACATGCATTGAGCTCGTCTAAGTCTAGCCTGTTTGGGGATATATGATATTGAAGTGTAAAAATCATTCCACTGCGACTCTGCCTGCAGACAGGGCACTGAGAGCATGATAAGATCGTATATGGAGTTATTATGTACAGTACACAGCCTCAGACGACTCCCTGTTGCTGCCGTTCAGTTTATTTCCCTGCGCTCTCCGTCTCTGGTAATTTGTGCTCAGACAGTCTGGCTCGGCCGCCTGCTTTTATTGCCTTAACTGGATAAGACCGGACTTCCCATTTATACCAGGGCGTCGGGTGTTGCTTTATTTCTCTGTGGGACGATACGGTGCAGGTTACTGCTCTGCCGCTCCCTCCTGATAATGATAGATCACACTATATACCGTAGCGCTTGTCAAAACAGTTCTTTAAAGCAAATTAACAAGAAATAAAGTGAAAGTGCAGCAGGGGAAAAGAGTAACTTATGGGTGCTTGTGAAATATTTATGCTGCTGAATATTGCAACCTGAGAATCTTATTTCCAGATTTCTTATGAAGTTATCAGTGAGATGATGAGCGGCAAACAGCTCAGCACTAGAGACGCTCATGACTCCCAAGATAAATCATCCAGCCAGCTCTTTCTCAGTCTTTCCTTATTTTAAAGTGTGCCATGTTAGTTTATTTCGCAGCCACAGATCAGTTTTTAACAATATGATCATTAACTTATTCTCTACTGCTGGAAAACTGACAGTTAATCCTTGGCCAACACTTACAGACACTGACAGACAACTAAATGGAAACAATCATTCCCTTTGGGCTACGTAGAGTCACAAATTCAGCTTCACAACAATGTCTTTGGACGGTTGGAGGAAGCAGTCGAGATTAACTGTATGATACATCACCAAGAATACGTCTCTACAGGGATTTCGTAGTATATAAGGAACTATGCTGTTAAAATATCAGTCAAAATCCCAACCCAACTCGTCAAAACGTTACCTTTTAACATCTAATCTTCCTCCAAAGTACCTGGACACCCAAGATAACAGACAGATTCGACCATAACACTGAACAGTCTCCACACTCCGTCAAAAAGACTAGGGCCTTGCGTTAGCGCTCTACTCTAATCACTCCACTTAATAATAAATGGTCTGGAGCCGGGCCCTGGGTCATTCATATATCTTACTTTACGTCTGGTGATTTTCTCTGACAGTGGAGATTTAATGTGTGTGCAGTAAAAGCCAGAACAAAATGTAAACAGAAGGGATTTTGCACATTAGTTTATTTAACTGATTTGTTTCCGGTGTGAATGTGCAAGCACCTCACAATTTAGAGCCATGCATCAATCACATGAAGCAGTGGTGACTAATGAGTGTAAGTGGAAGCAGAGTTCAGGGTATGGTGGTAAATAAGGATAACAAGCAGGACTCAAGTGCCTTATAATGTTACCTTAAACCTGGGAAGTTTATTTTACAATGATTTTTGTCTTTATTATATTCATTACTGACACTGAGGGTCTTATAGCCATAACATTATCACTGTTTAGTCATTACTCTTAACAAATCCATAGCTTCATGGGCCTACTGGGACAAATAACATGAATATCCATCTGAACATTGTTTCTTAGCCCAAAAAATGAGGTCTTTTTGGAACATTTGTGGAACTGGATGAACTGTCCGGTCCCAGCGTTATCACCTGAACATCCAGATGCACTTCGAGCCTTTAAAAGCCACGCATTAATGTCTTTGTGAGCAGTGTTTGCTAATTCTTAGGAGAATTCCTCAACAAAGTCAAGGGGCTCACCACTGACTGCGGTCGGCTCTTCTGGGCTGCTGTTGAGGTGTATTACTTCTTGAAAGGACTTGATGTTTAAGCCCGTCAGTCGTCTCTTGGGGATGGTTCAGTGTTGAGGCAAAGTCAAGGTCATCCAGATGGGAAAAAGTCAGTTGAATCCATCAGCCTCACATTATTCAGTCTTTGCCAGTCAAGAAATGTATAGAAGAGAGGGTACACCACCTGGAGCTTGTGGGGGAAAAGTCTGTCATATTGCTTTGTCTTTGTTTCACCTACATCTCATAATGCTATGGCTGGTCAGATATTTCTTATGTAGAAATAAAGAGCCATATTATCCAAATGCAAGCCACGAAACATTTCCTTAATTTGTCCTCTGCGGGGGACAGAGTTTAGCATCATTATTGCTCGACATTATCACCAAAGTCTGAAGTGTTTTTGGCAGCTGCAGTGAACTCTGCACTTGGCCACATTCATCGTGTTCACAAACTTCCTAAATGTGCAATAATGTGTTGACTCACAATAGGACGGTCTCTGCAGCGATTGGCCTCGCTCCTCTCTCACACACATACATACACTCCAGCTCGATATGTGTCCAGCAGGCACTCTCAGGTTTCAGAATAATAAGCAGCGACTTGCCGTGCATCAAAGCTGAAAGCTGTGCAGATGGCCCCAAATAATACATAATGCAAGGCCCATCGGAGTAGCGCCTGTGTCAGGAAGTCCATTACTATAATGTCAAGATCTGAGGTGTTCTCTGCAGCATGCAACCACTCACTACTTGCCACTTTTTTTTTTTGGAGAAATCGTACCCTAATGGGAGACTTTATGTCAAGTGCAATTTCCCCACCTGTGCTTTTGCATTTTGTCCTGTCATCTTGAAATGGGGAAGGCCACAGGTTTGTCTGTAGTGCTCTTAATAAACAAGAGAGAGGCAAATGTGTGAAAGTGAAGAGTCGCCTAAAGAACAACATCATGCCCCGTCTGACAACTTACACCTGCAGCACTGTCCCCGAGAGTGTCACGTCCGATACAGAATCTCTTCCTCAAAAGAACTTGTTGGCCTTAATATGTTTATAATAAAATGCATTGTTTGTGGCACCTGAAAACTC
The DNA here is from genome assembly GCA_036850595.1 of Rhyacichthys aspro. NCBI lineage: Eukaryota > Metazoa > Chordata > Actinopteri > Gobiiformes > Rhyacichthyidae > Rhyacichthys > Rhyacichthys aspro. Next base: position 6,818,841 of record CM072170.1, on the reverse strand, counting down.
CTAACTACATTAGCTAAAGTCGCTATTTTACCAGTGCAGTGCCTTCTGGGAGGATGATGTAATTTGGTTGCAACAGAGATGAAGTTAAGGAAAAGTTACTGTGTTTGGGGCTATGTTTTCTCTCAGTTTGCCTTAAAAAGTGGAAATAATACTGCACTGCGCTGCTTTTTGTTGCAATTTCCAGTTAAAAGTCTCTCTTCTCGACACTTTTCTCCTGTTGTTTTCAGGTGTATTTTGAGTGATTTCTTCAGTGTTGTTCTGCTCGGGTTCAAAGTGAAAAGGCTGAACGGAAAACATTGTTTATTTGTAGCCTGCTGCCAGTGGACTGCCATAAGGGCACTGAGACCACGGCAACCTTAGTGACATCCTTACCCAGAATGCATTGCAACGTAAACAACAATGGCAGCATTCATTTTTCAAAATTTGTAAAAATGAGTCTACAGTAGTTTAAAGATCATGTTTTTATAGCCAGAGCAAATGTTTATTACACAAGGTCGATTATTCCCTTAAAATTACTATCGTAGGCCTTTTGATTCTGACGATCTTATGAAGTGTTGGTTTAGCTTATTTTGCTTAGTTAGGACCTTCCCATTTTAGCCTTCAACTCAGGTTTGACATTGCAGAAGCTCGTGACTCCATCTGGTGTTACGAAGTGGTATTACAAGACTTCCAAGGCAGCACTTTCATGTAATAACGCTTTAAAGACTGTTAATTCTACTTAATTCACCCATATTAGGCTGAACATCTGAAGAAAGACTCTGTGAAAGAAAAGCACACTTCTCTCAGACGTTAGAAACTTAAGAACCTTCATCTAAACTCAAACATTCACCTGAGCTTTGTGATACGGCGGCTCTCGTCTCGTCTTCTAAATTCAGCCCTACTTTGTTTTTGCCTGTTGTGACTGATAAAGAGGGGGAAGACTGCTGAAGGAGAATAAATGCCATCCCGTCAGTTATAAACACTTTGCTCTAATTAATTTTCTAAACCCAGGGCAATCCCGGCCTGAGGAGATAACCACAGCCTCACGTTCTGCATCGGCCTCTAATTTCATCTATTAAATCTAAGTGGGAGCTCATTTCCACTGATGCCACAGGACTCTCGTGAATTAACACTGCATACAATCAACAAATGCTTTACACTGGCTGCTTTCTAAGAGCCACACATAGTTGACGCTGCACCTACTAATCACTGTCTTATGATTAAAGCAACATTTATTTAAATCCTGTACCTATTTAGCCAACAATACTACTTTTTTGCACAGCTTACTTGTACTTTGGGATGCTTTAGTTTGTTGTGAACTTAAAAATCCCTTTTTCCTTTACGACACTGCCATGAATATTCAATTTTGTGCTACAGATGCCATAACCTTAACAGTCCTTGAATTATTTATTGTTTTTGTTTGTTTGTTAGCAGCATATTAATGAGAAAATGAGTGAAACTGTAGTTGTTTTTTGGCCCTGTGAATGATTTCAAACCCCAGATGTAGCCTGAATGCTGATCCCCAGTGGGCGGCCATCAAGGCTTGCACAAAACATGATCAATGAGGCAAATGCTCAGGACCGCTTTGAATAATTAGCACAGCGGGCCCTGAGAAGAGAGCGAGCGCCTTACCTTCCTTCTCCACAGCTTCTCTTTCATGTGTGATTTGGCCTCGGGGCCTGAGATGTGCTTTTGAGAATCATTAGCCACGGCCGGCTCAGCTGAGATGACTGCGATGGCCGCTCTATGAAAGGCTTCGCGGCGAGTGATTGTCTCTGTCACTCGAGCTGATGAGAAAAAGAGCGAGGGAGGGAGGTAACGACAGAAGCAAAAGAGGATAAACTAGAGAGAGTGGACAAGGAGGAAATGAGTCGAGAAAAGTGAGGCTGGAAGAGATCTGTATGGACTAATGGAGAATGTCAGAGAGAGCAGTAGAGCTTTAACACTGGGTCAGACACATGTTTTTGTTGGTTTGGGATTCTGGCAAAAACATAACATCTAAATGCTAAATAAACACAGGCTCCACTGAGATCGATATCTGTAAACGAAAAGCTGCTATTCTCGTTACAAGCCCAGGATAAACAAACAACTGCTTGAAAACATCGCACTGAGCATGCTCCAGAGCTGGACGGAGACAGAGTAACACACAAACAAACAAAAAACAAAAAACATGAAGAGCAGTGTTTAGAGACGTACTCGTTTTTAGAGACGTACTCGTTTTTAGAGACGTACTCGTTTTTAGACACAAAGTGAAGTGAAGACACATATTTTGTCTATCTTGTTTATTTGAGGGTGCTTTGCTTAAGAAAATAGAGGCCTTCCTGAACAGCTAATGCCATATTCTTGGATTAATGGACAGTAACTGTATTTGTTTTATACCAAATGCATTGTGGAAATGTGAACCGTTTAACAAATATTGTACAGATGCCTTATTTAAATGAATGTTTTTGTAAACTGTCTGGGCCTATGTCAGTACTACTTCAATGGGATATATATGGATAGGCTCAAGAAATGTGTGATGCAGTATAGAGCTCCAATTCAAGGAACTTTCAACATGAACTTTGACTTTTTAGGACACACTGACTCCACACAAACAGCTGCAATTTGCAACGATCAGTGTTAAGACTTTAATGTTCCTCATAGTGCTTTTAAATGCTGATTAATATTTCTTTCTTTCCTATTGTCTTCCTCTTGTCTTCCTCCAGTCTCCCTTTGAAGGAAATCCTTTAACTGCTTCTCTTCTCTATCCACATTATTCTCATTTTTCTTTCCACAACCTTCCTTTGATCCACGCAGCCTTTTTTTCTTCCTTTCCGGTTTCTGCTGACCGCTGCAGAAGCTTTTGTCTCAGAGTCTCGTCCTGGACTTTGCGCAGACTCACTGTCCACAGTCTGCGTCTTATCTCGTCTAATTACCAAATGTACCGTCTCCTTTGTACACGAAGAGACAATGCAGGAAAACAAAGAGTTTCTGGGCTGAGACAAAGGAAAAGTGGTATTGAGGGAAAATGGGAGATGAACCGATGAAAACCGAAAGAGACAAAGCCACAATCAAATGAATGTAGTGTAAACAGTTAGAGTCATAATTGAGACACACTAATAATCAGTGGTTATTAATGTATGGACAGATTTATGGCTTTCATGGACTTGATCACAGTGAGTAGTGTAACGAGCCACAGTCCCATAATGCATCACTTCACTGTGGATTTAAATGTGTTGGTGATTTGATTTGCCATCTCAGTGGGTTTTCCAATCAAAACCCAGTCAGCTTTAATAACACCAGTGGCTGTTTGTTTTCCCAGAGGAGCTTTATATGTCATGGCTCATTAATACGTAAATATATATTTTATTTACAGCAAATCATGATAACTCATCTTGGGAATGGGATCGAATCATGATTTTTATGACAGTCTATGGTATGTTTATTCTGTATTTATTATGCTCCAATGATTTTCAGAAACAGGAATGTCATTTCTGATGGTTGTGAGGTATTTACTTTTTTCCGTGTATAAGTTGACATGTTTACTCACTTATCCTCACTGTAAACAGCTCACACAAACACACTGGGACTTGAAAGTGATGAGTGTAAACCGAATAGGATACATCTAATCTTATAATCTTAAAATCATGTCAACAGTGACGCTCAAAAATAATCATTCAGGCAAATAATGATTGTTTTATACCTGTCTAAACAATATGCATGATGAAGCCACAGAATTAATCCTCCTCAGTGATTCTCTGTCAGGTAAAATAAATGTAAAGAAAGAAGAATAAGTGACTAAAATGCCTCCAGTGATGATACATACACTTGTGTTTGAACGTAAAACGCCACCAAACACTCCTCTGTGTTTTCTCATTCCACGTGACACTTCTCCATCGATCGGCGTGTTGCTCTCAGATCTAAAGAACTGAGTCAATTGATCAGCAGAGACGAAGCTCTCGTGTTTACCCGTCTGTAGCCGTGTGCTTTCACTAATAGCCTCTAGTAACCGGGACCGCAGATGTAAACCTGAAAACAACATGTTAACAAGACGTCCTGCCTTCTACGGTGCCTCCGACATGCTTTTGCGGTGGCGTCTTCTAATTATGACAGACAAAACAATGAAAAGACACTGCGAGGAGGCCCGTGGGACCTCTGCGCCCAAACACACTCGCAGCACAACAAACAGCAAGAGAAATGACAATTATCTCACGGCTCCGAGCTCCACTTAGACTCATCAGCAACCTGCAGAGAATGAGTTATGACAGAGCCACGAGTAAGGACGCTAAACGAATCCAAAAGGGGGAACACGAGCTGGATTCATCTCCAACTTCACAGGATGATTCAGGCCGTAAGCATAAACAAGTTGTCTACTTTGATGGACGTGACATAGATGCATCGAAGGGAAGGTTAATCGCCAATAACGCACATTGGAGGGATAAACGTGAGGAGAGTTTACACTGGGAAGGTCATTACTGCAAAAATCTGCAGGCAATGAGAAGTAAAAACCAAATTTAGTCAGTGTTTACAGTCGAGGGTCAAAACTAATTGCGTTCAGGCCCTAAATATTCAAACAAGAATGAGAACGCAACAAGAAACATAAGTGTACTTCTCTGGCAGTGCTCTGTTTGTCCACTAGAGGGAGTAGCAGGAAGCAGAACAGAATATGGAAAAACTTTCACTCTGTTTTAAGGAGTTTTTTTTCCAAGATAGACCAATTTTGTAATATCCTGTGCTACATTTAACATTATTTATAAATCAGTGACTGGAAAACACACAAAACATAATACACACAAATGCCCAAATACCAAGCTATAGTTCATTTAGACCTATTTTCAACAGTTTACATATTATATTAACTTATAGTACTTCATTGTTATTAACAGTCAGATATTCTATATACTTTCTACAGTTGTACTAACCTGAGGATGAAGGAGCAACATAACAGACTTGTGTGGGATATATTAAAGTGTATAAAGCTCTTGTAACTCCTCCACAAACTTGTCAGAGACACTTTTTTCTGTAATTTCCCATGTGGAGATAACAATCACTCCTTTTTAAAACTTAAGAAAAACTGCCTAATGTTGTCCGGATTGTCTGCTCATCAACACTAAATAAAACAACTTATATCCACTGGTGAATTCAAGGTAAATAGAGAATAAACAGGGAAAATTGACCAGGTTTGTTGCTTCAAAACTGCAATTTTACAAGACATGTGCTTGAAGAAAAGAAGCAGCAGTTTAGCTTAAAGACAGATAGAGATTGAGGAATAGAGTTGGCCGGATCCAAACAAATAGTCACTGGACACAACATGTCAAAATAAGAGCATTGCCAGATCCTGTTCCTGTTACAAGCTGCAAAAGAAAACATAAGCTCTGTTTTGTCTTTTTATTCTCACTTGTGTCTGTGAAACTAACACGGCCATAAATCCAGAAGCTAATAGTAAATTTGAATGTTGCTTTAAAACCTTCACAGACAGTTTTGCTTCAAACAAAGCTGGGGTGAGTGTGCAGTTCAGGGAAAGGTAATCAAATTTTGAGTCGGTAATGTCATTAGACCTAACAAAGTAGTTAATAGTCTGTAAAATGGATTACATTCTGGGGCCAAAACAACCTGGCCAGCAGTTAATATGTAGCGGTAAAAGTGCATTAGAAAATAGGGCCTGTAATGAAAATAAATAGGTTCAGAGAGGGACTGCTGGCAGCACCAACTTTGACTTTTACAGAGAAATTTCAGCCATAAAAACCCAAAGCAATCAAACTGGTGGTGCAGTTTCATCAGCTGGCATCCCTGACTCCCAGTTATCAGTGCTTAATGAGTAATCAGTCCAGCAAACACCATCCCCAGCCAAATCCAAACAGGCAGTAATGGTTGTCAAAGGCTGTTCATGTCAGCTTATTAAACGGCTTAATTTGAGTAAGTGATTTTGACCAAAAACAGATTTTAAAGCAAACTCATTCATGCTCCTTTGGGCGATGAAAGAAATGGGTGAATTTATGGCAACAAAAAGCCTTGGGTTGAGTAAGAGCAGTTATCTCCATGAATCTAAATCACCAATGGAGCTGTGAGAGAGCATTTATGAGACTGAATTAACAATGTTTTTTATAATCATTCCACATTGTGCTTTTATCCCCCTTTTTTTATAATGTTGCACTCTTTTCTTTGAATATGACTGAACAAATTAAGCTTAATTTCTCAAATCATTGCTGTTTTCCGTCCTTTTTCACTCATTATCTATCATTAAATCAAGAGGCTCTAGTGTTTAGCTCCAGCTCTTCGTAACTGCACCACACAAGTTATTTCCTTATACCCTATTGACATCATGACCCAACCCGTTCTGCAGTGCTTCAGTGCTTCCATTATATTTATTCATATCCATTGGCTCCTTTTTATTGCCATGGTCCACAAGTTATGATAATTTTTCATGAGGGACTGACATTAACTTGATTTAAAATGCACCTAAAGCAGAGACCACAACAAAATGTATGTGTTGATGCTGGATCGTTTCAATCCGAGAACTGTGACATAAATCACTGACGCTGATAAAATATCAGAAGTGAAAGTATTGCTCTTTTGCTACATTTTCTTATTTTATCTGAGAGCTTCATCAAAGAAACAGAGGCATGTTGTTGCCAAAAAGAAGATGACCTCCAAAGCAGCTGCCAGGAGCATTATGTCGCCTGAAATCTCACCGTGAAGCAGAATCCGCCGGTGTCCCCTCTCTCAAGTGAATAGATGCTTCGAGAAAACCGTGGTCGCCTCATGATTTATCTCCTGCATCCGTCACATATTTCAGTGCTATCTGTGTAGCTGCGCTTCAAGAGCAACTGGCCGTGCAAACTCTCCCGGATAACGCCTCGTTCACTCACTCTGATGGAGGAGATGCTAGAACCGAAGCCGGGCCGGAGCAGTTTAAGACACATCTTATTGCGGTTGGAGCAAGATTCATCTCGTTGATACGTCGGCAAGGACGAATGGAAAAGAAAAACAAAACAGAAGCCAGACAGATTTAATTAAAACTAAGCTTTTAAGATGAAACTACAGTATACTTTATGTGCAACACAAAATATGCCACAAACAAACCGTCGAATGAAGGTGAGGCTGATAAATTCAAGGACATAAGCAAAGACATTTGATGAGTATTTGCTTGAAGTAAGACAAAGACAGTAGCTGCATTCATTGATTCATCTTCTTCAGTTTAGTCCTTTTAGGGGTCGAGGGTTTCTGGAGCCTATCCCAGCAGCTTTGGGTCTTAGGCGGTGTACACACTGGACAATGGGTGGAGGTCTGGACTGGAACAGAGGAAGCAGGTCCGAACCACGCCTGTAACTCTGGGAACTGTCTTTTGGTTTAAGAATACTAAGGTACAGCAAAGTGCAGCTGTAGAGCCAACACCAAAGTAGTAAAGTGTGTGTATTTATTTTTAAGGTCTTTATTGCTTGGTTTTGAAATCACAGCTGCACGTCCTGTTTCCCATGCCCATGACAATAAACAGGAGAAACAAGACCAACAAACTAAATCATGTCATTCTAACTAAGCCATGATCTGCAGGTCCGAAAGATGAAACAGTAGATTCTCAGTTTTTTTGCATAAACTGCGTGAACTTTTTCCTCCAGCCTTCATCTACTCTCCCTGTTTTCTTTCCTTGCTTCCAAATTTGAACAAGATAGAATTGCACTGCTGAGTCCGCTGTTTACGACAAGTATTGAGCTCGGAGCAACAAAGCATAAAGCAGGCGCGGTGTCGGCTGTAAAGCCTGCGCTGTATGGGCTAAGCTCACAAATAACCTCGAGGTTTCAGCAAACATTGTAAAACACATTCAACTTGTCTGTTTCTTCCTAGAGCTTTGTACTAGAGCAAGATATTTCCAAATTAGCGTTGAGCTAACGGGCTGAGGACCTACCGCTGCTCAGTTGTGGACCAAACTAACATTGTATCAGTGATTTCTTTTTCCTAATTTCAACATTATTATGTCCTTTGGGGGCTCATTAAAAAAGCATCACGCAGCATACCTCCAGAAGAAATAAAAAGTGTTTCAGATGCTCTAAACCAATCAACCTCTGCTTTTATCTTCAACGTTTTATCATATGCAATTGCAAAGCTGTGCAGAACCAATTGACATCGTTAAAAAGCTGTGATTTTTTTCCTAATATCTTCATGAAATCCTGGAGGGACAAAAAAAAAAAAAAAAAAGTACAATTATGGCTTCCTTTATTGGCCCCTGTGTGTAAAAAGGCTCTATCTTCTAGGATTTTTCTTTCATTATGATTACAATGGAGAAATTGGCAAAACTAAAAAATAAGTAAACCCATGTTTCTGTCTTAATCTGTGGATATTCAGAAGACCTCTTATAATTACAATCGTGATACTTTTCCAGCTCATTTTGCAGTCAAGGACACATGGGATTCAAGTAAAGCACTTTCACACAATCATTAAGGAGCTTGACCTAAATTAATGAAGACAACTTGCTAATGTGTGGATGGTATTATTAAAACTGTTTTTCTGCTGCCTTCTTATTCTTCTTTCCAAAGTCATATCTTTCTTTTAACTTCTTTTCCCTGAGGTGCTGCTTTCCTCTCACACTCAGCCATTGTGCTTCACTTTTAGTCACTTTTAGTGTAATGACAAGAATATTAGCAACAACAGGACTCAACACATTATGTAACTTCCATGTCACTTTCCCACAGGATACAGGTGTGCGTTAAAAGTAGCTTATTTATTGAGACGATCAGATTTATTTTATTAAGTGATAAATAACAGACAGATTTGTAATCGACTCGTTTCTTTAAGCCCCTCCCTCTTTGCCCAGTTTGCTCTGATTGGTCACATGGCACACACTCACACTGACTGGCCAACCACAGCAAAACCTGTAGATAAGTCCTACTTTAGTACGACCTTGGCTTTTTTTTTTATCTAGGGATCATGGCTCTTTGGAAGTACGTATATCTCACAATGTAAAAGAAATGCAGAGATCTAGCCCTGTCTTATGAATGTGAACTAGATTCAATTTATCACAATTGTGCCTTTGAAATGACATATTAGAGTTAGTGAATAATAAAAAATGTATGGTATGTTCACATACAATAAGCAATTTAAAAAGCCTCTTGTGCAGACTAGGTTTTCTTCCATCTCTCCATTATGCATTTCTTCACTTTGGAAGAAACTTATAAGTATTTTTCTGAGTGAGTATTTCTCTTTTGTGAGCCATTTGAGTTATAGTGATTCATATTGCACTATGCATTTTATCTTCAATTATAACACGTGTCCAATACTGTATTTGAACATTCAGTGCCTCCCTAATGTCTGTACATAGAGGGTGTTTTTTTCAAAGCTGATTACAAAAGGTTAAATGAATATCTTTCAGGCAGAATTGCACTTTTAATGCTTTGTAGCCGTCTGGTTTGGATGATCTTTTATACTTCTCATAAGTTATGCTGACAGACAGCCTCCAGTGTCTTGAAAAGGGCAGTGGGAATAGCACTAATCCACCACACACACCCGCACCACAGAGATTTCACACTGGAACTCCACGTCCAAACTTGAATTACTTTCTGCCGAGGGAATTTCACATCTGCCTCGCACCGGGGGTCTCCTCTGCTCCAACGTACGTGCGCTCGTACTGAGAGAGCAATTACAAGATTGATGGAGATGGATGCGTCGCTCGGGGATGAACGAGCACACACACAGTTTCACACGGGTCCGGTCATCACCAATTGGCTAATTACTTTACACTTGATTTGGCGGAGTTTGGCGATTAAGTCCCTATTCACTTAGAAAATAGAGCTGTTCTCTGATTTCCTTCACTTTAAGACAAAAACACAAGGTTCCTGGAGCCTGGAGTCTCTTTTGTGTCAACTTTGATGAAGAAATGCATGAGTAGATGATGAGTGTGATCAGTTTCAAGGTCTGACATGAGGAGGAGCACAGTGACAGGAGAATATAGAGTAATAACGAATTGAATTGATGATGTTACGATGATGGAAGTGTGAGCTGCAAAAGGCTTATGTCATTTAAATAAAATAAAAACACAGCATCAGCCTACGCTATATATATATATTATAGTCGATGCAAAATGGACATAAGCTCCTTCATATTCAACTAAAGCCAAGCAGCGGTAGGTTTCTTGTCCCTTTACATAAACTCTTCGCTGTGGAGCCAATTCATTTCCAGAGACAGAAAAAGTCAATCAAGTGAGTCATCTTAAAAGTCAAGGACGCAGTATGAATGCCTAATACAAAAGTGTCATTCCTATTCATTCCCTTTACATCAGATGAAACGTCTTTATTAGCAAAGGTGAAAATCACTCACTCTTGTAAAATGAACAGATATTTAACGACGCACCGAAAAGTCATGAGACGTGACAATTGGCATTTTCAACTCAACTTTATTGGAAAGCTCACAAACATGAAAACCTTGAAGATTAGCTCTCAATTGAAATGCATTTAATATATTTCACACAGCATTATGATGTGTTTAAATAAGGTTATGTGCTCATTTTGCAAGGACGGAGATATAAAGTGTGCAAAAAATACTCCTGTGGCAAAATATTGAGACTATTTTCTGTCCAATGGGGATAAAAAATATTAAATTCACTGCACTCTGCTGTGGATAATTTTATGCTGTGCAGATTTGACTAATTTATCACTGCAGTAATGTTTAAATCTAAGTAATTATGCATCAGCTTTAGTTCTTAAAGTCAGAGCTGGAAGAGATGTTTCAATATGGCTTCTGCAGATGCTTCCCCAATACTTTCCGATGGCCCCGCCTCATCATTTACTTGGAAAGAAAGCTAAGAAGTACATTTAAAGCTAAATCTTTCTCAAATGTTTTGATCTGTCACTGTTTTTCTTTTTAATCATAGCTCACATGCTGCTTGATGCTGGCTGAATATACAGATCTAGTTTGAGTTTAACGCATCTGATCTTATTAAGAAAACTGACCAATGACAAAAAACTGGGTCACATGAATAAACAGAGCTGAACGCGTCTAGAGCCGTGGTGTCAGACTCAAAGTGGTGAGGGGCCGCGATAGTTAATAAGAATCCTTTTAGGGGCCGAATTATGAATGTGAGATTTCATTTTCATTTGTGAATAGGTTTTACTCAGATTTGAACAGGTTTTAGTTGGATTTGAACAGATTTTAATTGGATTTAAAACAAGATTTAGTCAGATTACAACAGGTTTTAGTCCGATTTCAACAGGCTTTAGTCCGATTTCAACAGTCTAGTCCGATTTCAACAGGCCTTAGTCCCATTTCAACAGGTTTTAGTCCGATTTCAACAGGCTTTAGTCCGATTTCAACAGGTTTTAGTCCGATTTCAACAGGCTTTAGTCCGATTTCAACAGGCTTTAGTCCCATTTCAACAGGTTTTAGTCCGATTTCAACAGGCTTTAGTCCGATTTCAACAGGCTTTAGTCCCATTTCAACAGGCTTTAGTCCCATTTCAACAGGCTTTAGTCCGATTTAAACAGGCTTTAGTTCGATTTCAACAGGTTTTAGTTCGATTTCAACAGGTTTTAGTCCGATTTCAACAGGCTTTAGTCCGATTTCAACAGGCCTTAGTTCGATTTCAACAGGTTTTAGTCCGATTTCAACAGGCTTTAGTCCGATTTCAACAGGTTTTAGTCCCATTTCAACAGGTTTTAGTCCGATTTCAACAGGCTTTAGTCCGATTTCAACAGGCCTTAGTTCGATTTCAACAGGTTTTAGTCCGATTTCAACAGGCTTTAGTCCGATTTCAACAGGTTTTAGTCCGATTTCAACAGGTTTTAGTCCGATTTCAACAGGTAGTAGTAGGTGCTGGTAGGTAACCTTTGTAGCAAAAATCAAAACCATCTAAAACCTGTTCAAATCCATCTAAAACGTGGTCAAACCTACTGCCATAAATATAATAAAGGGCCACATAAAACATTGCAAAGGGCATTTAGCCCCCTTGAGTTTGACATGTGTGGTCTAGAGGAAGGGGCTAAATGATCAATATCAATACCATTTCTTTACTTTCTTCAACATGCGATAAGATACAAGTGCAGCATTTTGTCTACGGCTCTCTCAGAAGCCTTGGCGCTGTGATTTTTCATAAATTTTAATCGCACGACTCAGCTGTGGTTGCTCAAGCTCAGTTTCAGCTCTGAGCTTGACAAATACTGTAATATTTCGTTTCACCGGATCACTGTGCCGCGCCACTCTGGCTGCTGCGCTGTATAATCAGGATCAAAGCTCCACACGCCGGTTTAGGACAGATAGTATTGCTCAGCGTTTAGTCTGGAAAAACTAGGTCTCATAAACAAGTGTTCGCCTGCTGCGGTCAGCATTTTCCCAAACGAAATCCCACTACTAATTAGCTTGGAGATGTTGCCGACTTGCACATTATTTTGTCAAATTCTCTAAACGCACTCAGAGACGCACCAGTCGCTAAGGCTATAGGCCCATGTTTGCTGTAATTAATCAGTGATGGGGGACCACAATCACCGAGCAGAATGTAAAACAGTGAATTTAAATGGAGGATTGGAAAGCACTGACCCTGCACACACAACCCTCTCCCGTGGCCCTTCCCTCCTCCGATAATAAGCTGCATTTTCTACCAATTAACGGTCCTCTCTCTGCGGGATGATCAGTGTGTTTTCCCCGTCGATAAGAACTCTGGCCGCGTTGTCTCACAAGTATCTATAAGGAGTCAATTTGAAGACACGTGAAAAGGTCAACACAACTGTGGTAAAGCTGGGGATTTCCTGTGCTCCGAAAACACGGACGATGTGCTTCTATAAACTGTGGATATGTCTCGGTATCAATGGAGGGAAAAAAAGCAAGAACAGATGACCTTGGACAATATATAAGGCACTTTTACTACATTAAGAGTATCATTTGACCCACTGTGCAGCTTTTTTAGAATTAAAGTTTCTCCTAATCAGACCAATATGTTGTTCCTTGTGCAGCCTGACTCTTTAACAGTAAAACAAATGCATGGCTTTACCGTTTTGGCAGTAGCTCAGCAGCGAAAGTCAAGCCAGACCTACGCTTGCCAATGTTCTTTCTTTAGCATTGATTTCAATTTATTTTATTCACAATTAAGCTGTTTGGCAGACCTTAGCTGTGGGTACTCAGCTTGTTCCTGTGCTTTTTTTCCCCAAATGATCATTAATTTTGCAGAAAAGACATTTGACATTTTTCAGGAGTTAATGTACATGTCACAAATGAATTAGACAACTGTCCAGCTGTTAGTGGTATTGCTTCAAATAGGTACAGCATAGTGGCAGGACTCTAGTGTCAGTAACATATCCCCAAATCAACACAAGACTGACGCCTAATGAATCCCTAAAGAAGAATTAAAGGTTCTTGGACATGAGATTGGAAGAATTATGCCCCATTGCACTCAGCTGGACAAACCTCCAGAGTAACTTTACTGTCCCGGGACGGTAGCATATCACAGGAGATTATATGAGTGGAGCGTTTTAACACACAACGCATATAACAAAGAAAATAAGCCCTAGCAGAGTCATATTTGTACAAAATACGCTAAAATGACCCTACGGTTTCAGAAGACATGTTCTTTTTTCCAAACTTGCCATCTTAAACATCTCTCCTGGTAAACAAACATGGCTGCCGCTGTGAGTGAGGTTGTACAGAGAGGGATCGGCGCCCTCTGCTGGATAAAAGTAACGCAGGGTTGCTTTAACTACACCGAGAAAGCACTGAGTCAAACCGAAAATGCTGGATCTGGACAAACTCGCCACTTGTCTCTTTGGCTAATTAAAAAAACATACCTTTTTTAGGTTAGGAGAGGATTGTTTTTATTTTAACTAACAAGCATAACAAACCAATACTACCAAAGACATGTACAGACAATAGAGTGCAGGTTAGAACAGCTTTCAATTACCTTTTCTCAAAAATCATCCTAAATTTGTCCATAACATCTCTGTAATAACTTCCGGACAGAGGCAAACAAGACGTCACAAGCAGGCGGTATAAAGCAGGGAGATTGACTATAAAGTTTCAACAGCCTGCTCTCTGACTCTGTATGTTGTTTCCGAAAAACTATATTTGATTTCAGGGAAACTGTGTTGTCTGTGTAATCATGTTTTTCCCAATAAAATATGGTTTATTGTTATGTTCAGATGGGGACAAAACTGCCGCGGTCTATAGCAGCGGGAAAGGCCATGGGATGACATATCACATAATAAAAGCTGGGCACGGAGAGCACAAGCAATAACGCTTTATCTCTGGCTTCATGGGAAATCTCTCCCAACAGGAAGTAAAAGGGAAGTAAAAGAAGCGCTCTCTCCTCGTTTCCAACACGCTGGGAGTTCAATGGTTGATAATAATTTCTGAGTCTGGGCTTTTTACGGCTGCTGCCTGTCATTGTTGAATGCGTTGTATATTGTGGTCTCATAGGCTACAGCTGCTGGACAAGGACTTTGGGTTCATGTACAGTGCACGCAGCTATAGAAGATGTTCTTCTAATCAAAATGGAATGGAAATGAGGGGAAATTATTGAGAAAAGCACAGTCTTTAACAAAACCACAAGGTCAAGAAAAGTTGATCTATGAGGTTATTCTTGGAAAGAAAATAAAGCACCCATTACCGTCACCTGTTTTTACACGTTTTTTCTTTTCTGATTGCTACAGTAATTTTCCCAGAGTGCCCTATAGAACTGAATGTATGGCCACAGCACAGCAGCCTCAATGTGCCATAAAGATGCCGCTCCAGTCAGTGCTTCAAAGACTGGTTCAGCTCTGCTACAGCTCCACTGAGCGTTACCAAGCACACATTGGTCCCACTTCCTCAATAAGGCTTCAGCAGGACCCGGGCCCGACTGGGGATTCATCTCAAAATGATAATTAGACTCAGGCTCTTACATTGTTTAGTGGATGCTTTGTTGAACGTAGCTCAGAGACCAGTTATTAAAGCTTCATATTTTCCTCATAAATACACTGCTGGACAACTAATTTCTCATTCTTTTATCTTTTTCTGATCTCTCCATCGCTTCCTTCTTTCTCTTTCCTCTTGTGCTTCCTCATTGATTAATTCCCCAGGGCCGCCGTCGGATGATTTTCAAGCTCTGTCCTCCCTCCATCGCCCGGGGCAACGCAGGCGACCGCAGGGGAACCCACTCGACGCATTGAAGCTCCAACTTTCTTCGCTAAAGATCAGAAGACTTCTCTCCAGAGTTATTGATGGAGTGCACCGAGAAAGCGTCCCGAGGCTTAGGGAGATATGACGTTACCTGACCAACCGAGACTGGCCAGGATTTACAAAATAACTGATAGATCTCAGAAGCGCTTAAAGCAACACGTTTCTGTTTGTTCAGAATAAACAAGACTGGAGCTCACATGGGTCCTCAGTCCCAGTGGCACAGGGACAGATGAAGCATTCATACAATATAGCCACCGCAGAGAGACATTAAACTTCAAAATTGTTAGAGACGTCACAGCATAACTTTTATTTCACACTTTTCTTGACTACCTATTTCCTCAGTCAGTTATTTCTGCAAGCAATACGACTACGACTTCTGAAGATTTCCATTACACATGATTTATTCCAAAGCAACGTTGCCAGAACAAGTTCTATTTTCGCACTCTAGGCACTATGTGGATGCATTTTAATCAGAATTCTTATCCACATATTGCCAACTCACAGCTCCAGTACCCAATTTTGAGTTTGTTGTCTGTTTTTCTGTTAAATAAGACATATTTTGCAACAGAATAACCCATTTCCTTGGTTTATTTTCATGGTCCTTCCATTGTTGACATCTGTGTCGACCAATGGGAGCGCTCCTTTTTACCAGAAGTGAGTTGTGATTGGCCAAAATCCCGCTGTGGGCTGATATTCTCATCTATCAAAATCCTTAATTAAAAAGCCAAGATCACGTCTTAAGGTAGAATTTTCTCACAGATGATTCCTGTTTCAATAAGCCTTTGGTGATTCAACCGACAAACTAAAAAAAAAAAAAAAAAAAAAAATTTGAGAGAAAAGATTTTTTGGGGGGGCAAAAAAAAAATTTAAAATATTTAAAAATTCATGGGAGGCAATTAAAAAAAAAAAAAAATTTTCTGAGGTCTGAAAGTTCATACAGGGATGGCTGCCAATATGTGGAACAAATATATACTGAATTCCATATGTCTGTTATGCCTTATGAGGGTTTCAAATGTGACAAAAAAAATAATATGATAATCTTATTTGAGCCATTTTACAACAGATTCAGTTTAGGTTCCCAGTAACTACAACCTGTCGCAGTTATTTCAAGGTTAGTACAAGTGTAAGTACCCTGTAAGTACACTATAATTACACCTTTAATCACGAGGTAGGCACTGGGCTGTAATCTAAAGCGTTGCAGTGAGGGTCGTGCTGATCAGCTGCAGTCTCTTGTGTAAAGCGCCCACACGTCCCCTTTATTCTCCCTCAGAGGCAGGGTTTTTAGCTGAAACTATCTGTAACATTGAACTGTGAGTTAAAATAGACAGTGATGTACCTTTCAGACCTTTAAAAGCATCACAGTAAAGTAGAAGCCCACTCAGTAAAGTGCACGCCACTGAGAGTGCAAAGCTCTAATTTAATCAAATACTCCATACTCCAGTGTAGGAAAAAAGGACAAATACTAAACGTTATCCACCTACATTTCAAGGTCAAAGAAATATGAGCAGTAGTTTTTGCAAGGCTTGAGTGTATATATCTCAGTGTAAATGGACTTTCAGTTATGCATATGCGTCAGTGAAACTGTACAAGGCATATACTACGACTCAAAAAAGTCACTTTCATGGATCCAGAGGCAAATGAAGAGCTCAGATCTCTTTGAAGCTCCACAGTTTAATGTCTGCATTAATGTCTGCAACTCAAAAAGCGGTCTGCATATAAATAGATCATCAATCACTGCTTAATTCAATCAGTTTCTCTCATTTTCATAATAAAGCATGCCTTTGCAGGAGAAGGATTCCTGTTCAAAAATGTAAATGCAGTCAGAAATGTTTGTACTTTCACACTCAGATAGTGGCACTCCAAGGGCACAAACTCAATTTTAACTTGGGCCTTTAAGCTCTGCAATAAAATGATTTAGGTTTACAAGATTCAAGGCTGCAGTGAGGCTTAAATGATTAAAAAAAAAAAAACAAGTTTCCTGGAGTAAGGCACTAAAAACAGGGTCATCAGTCTCACACAAGAGCCTTCTCACAAGAGCTCTAAAACTAAATTACATTTTGTTGATTCCACAGAAGACATTCACTGAGTGTCATCTAAAAAGTGGACAGGTCAGGGACAAGAGCAGATATTTAAGCTATTGGAAATGAGCCGGTTATTACGAAGCTCAAGTGGAGTCTTTAAAGGCATCATTTGCAAGATAAACAGGCAAACTCACTGGATTACTCTTCAGACGAGCACCACTTTTTGTTTTATTTCTTCCTGCGAGTGATTGACTGCGAGGTACACACTCAAAAACTGAAATGTGAAATACAAGGGTTATTCCGAGGAAGTCTTACAGCATTAATTCTCGACTGTGTAAATATATGAGTCGGGGCTAAGAGAACAAATGAACTGTGAGGCGTTTACTGCTGGTTCCAGTTCAAACTGCATGAGGCACATCAAAAACCATCTAATACAGACATCATTTGAAATCATTTATCTCCAATTAAATTATTTAGATATCTAAAAATAGGTAATTAAGACACATGCCATTAATCAGAACTAGACCATAATTGATTTAGTCATTTTTTAGATGCTTAAATATTTCATTTCTGAACATAGTGGTTAGTAAAGTTCATTAATATAAGAAACATTAAAGGATTAGCTGCAAATTGAGTGTTTTTTCTCTTCCTTTTTGATAAAAAGGCACAAAATGTTGGGCTAAGCCTTGACCTCCTGCTCCGGACCAGGCTGGACTCCTTGTTTCCATGGTGATTGAGTCTAACTTTGGCTTATTTCTGTTTCATGAAGCATGCTCAGACTCAAAGTATCAGTCCACTCTCTTCACGTGTGTCAGTGGGTTTACATTCACCTTCATGTTGCTCTAAAGGGCGACACGAGTGGAATGAATGGGGTTTAGATGCATAATGATTACTGAGTCTAACATAATACACATTAAATGAGAATCTCCTCCAGACTGACTCCGGTGACCCTCAAATATACCGTCCTGAAACAACAGCTTATCCTGCTGGAGTGAAGAAAGTGTCACACTCTTGCTCTACCCTCAGGATGATTGTCTTATATCTCCGTGTTTTAATGTTTGAAAATGATGAGGAGATACTTAAACACGACCGGAGGAGTGAGAACCGCTAAATAAACGACGCCCCGGAGTCGTAATGTTTCCTGGAGATAAGATTCTTACAGGATCTTACATCATTAGCTTCACACAGAGTCCTTTCTAAAGTTATAGGGCACACTTTAGAAGGCTTTCATTTGCCGTTTTTCCCTTTTTTTTTTTTTTTTAAAGTGCTGCACTTTCAAGAAACGACAGCAAAGGTTTGTTGCTCATAAAAGCCCTGGTTCAAAAGCATGCTCACTGCAGAGTTCAGAGAGTTAAGTGTGTGCAATCTGGATAGAAAATCACATCATAATGTTTAAATAATGCACAATTTGTTAGGCTAATGCTTAAGTGTTATTAAATCTAAAACTCATGTCCCAAAATATGAATTGACAACACAGACAGAATGGCAGGTTGATGTTTCTTCACTGTTTCATGTTGAGTGAGCAGAAGAAGAAAAAAAAGAGGAAATGCAGAAGGGATGAAGAGGTAGGGGCCTCATAAAAGCAGCCACCATCTTGTTTTCAGTCTTGAACAACTCTTCCTTTTTCACTAAGCTCTCAACCACTTCCCTGTGTGTGTCTGTTTGTGGATGAGCAACTAATGGCCCCTCGAAGAGCAAATGTTGTTGTGATAGATGAGCTTTTGAAACCGCATCATTTGTCAAACGGCAGCTGTTTTCATTTAGTGTTTAACTCCGTCCACTCAGCGTTGAGTCTCTCCTTGTGTGCGTCCTTGATCCGGGGATTTTGGAACATCAAGACAAAAACTCACTGACCCAAGAGCAAGAAAGGTAAGAAAATACTTTCATAAATACGCGATTGTTTCTACGTGTTCAAACTAAACTCATAATCTCATAAATCAGCCTTAACATTATGACCACCTGCTGAATATTGTTTTGGTCCCACTTTTGCTCCAAAACAGCCCTGACCCGTCAAGGCATGGACTCCACTGGACCCCTGAAGGTCTGCTGTGGGATCTGGCTCCAAGATGTCAGATCCTTTTAAGTCCTGGAAGTACTAAAGCGGGGCCTCCATGGATCTGACTTGTTTATCCCACACATCCCACAGATGCTTGACTGGACTGAGATCTGACATTTGGAGCCAAATCAACACCTCAAACTCAGACCGGGACACCTTCTTCCATTGCTCCGTGTTCCAGTTCTGATGCTCCAAACACAACTCCTGTCAACCTCACTCCTTTCTATCAGAACCAGCATTAACTTCTTCTGTCAATGTTATTTGTCTATAAATCTAGTGATGAACTCCAACAGCCAATTAACTCCAGATCATTGTATCCTGTTAATAAAAGTTATTTTATAGACATTTGTTTGGTCTTAAATCCAAACCCATAGACTGGTGACAGAAAGCGTGTGTGCTTTCTTCTATAAGCTTCCATAAAGGATAATCCCAAACAAGATGGCCGTCATGCCTGAAGGATACATAGAACAGAGTGATGTGAAAATTAATCCCTGGAGTGAGAAGAAAAACATACCGACAATCGACAATGGCCCCCGGCGGCTGTTGTTTCAAATCAGTTTGTGAAGACAGACTCTTAATGAGACGCAGTGAAATGTGGTCAGAGACTGAGATTCTGAGTGTTTGATGTACGTCTAGAAACAAGACATTGATTTATGTCTAATTGGGTGTTGGACATTGAATCCTAATGCTTTTGAAAAGTTGGGCTAATTTGAGGACTTTGGCAGACTCTTGGCTGACAGTAGGTAGCTTGTTTGCTTAATGTTGCTGCAGCAAATCTTAGAGAACTGAGACATCAGTCTGTTCCTTTTACATTCTACATATATCACCTATAAGTTTATGAGAAAAGAGTGATTTGTGCACATTTTGAGAAAGTAAATGACTTAAAGTACTGTGACAAATCATTTGAACATTTGTAGTTACTTGTTTTAGTCTAGTTTGGTAAGTTTCACATAATCCATCCTGTTGTCAGTTTTTAATTCATGAATAAGTTGAGTTAGATCTGGATCATTCTGGGGAAGATGACTTTTATGGGTTCAATATTTGACATAAATAACAATGGCAATAGCTTCTTCAGAATGAAGATGGTGAGATGTAAAAATGTACATAAGTACTGTATCTTTAAACGTAAATACTCCATAAAATTACAGAACACTAGAATGAAACATGAGCTTTTCTGGAAATACACTATATGATACAATGCAGTAACAATAAGTAGATTACATTCGTCAGAGACCTGTGGACCTGTCCTGGCTGTGTTTCCTGCTGCTGTGCTGTCACTCAAATGTGTGTAATGTTGACTCTCGAGACTCAAAACCCTGAGAGGACGAGTAAAACAAACGGCTGTAACTTTGATCATGTGGACAACAGCAGACAATAACTGACGAGTAACATGAAGCCCTGAGTTAATGTGTAGATGCTGATAGCGTTTACTAAATCACATTATTGGACAGAAACAAAAAGACAGAAAGAGGAACAGGAGTTGGATTCACGAGAGCAGATTCACCATCTGGTGACGCTGCAACAAATAAATAGTGATTACTGAGCAGATTGTTTAGATAATGAAAGAATTAATTGTTTTGTCTCCAAGTGAAAAATAATCTGCTGTTGCTCAAAGCGAGCGGTTTTAATTTGCTCAGAGACAAAACAATATGTTTAGTTCACTATTGGATAACATAAATATAGGATTAAAAGTCTTCAAGATAAAAGTAGATTAACTTTGGTGATTTTGTTTGTAAAGTCTACTATGGTGCTCATCAATTTGATATTATTGTGTATGATACTGGTTTGAAATCAACAGTTTTCCTTTAATAAGTGCTTTGTATAATCTCAGTGAACCCTCGTTCTTTTGGGGTCTCAGTGTGTTTACTTTGTGCAGCAGCTGTTTCATGAATTCACAAACTCATAGAAATCATCTTGTCTTTCTTAAAACTCTGATTTCCCTGAAGCCACAGCAGCTTTGAACCAATGGTGGCAGTTCTGGAAAATCTGGAGTGTTTTAGGTTTGACGACAAAGTGACTAGTGCCACAACTTTGTAAACAACATGTTGCTTTGATTGTCCTCTTGGTCTTTATCTGAACCTGCTCTGTGCAAAGGTGTGTAACAGACCATCTGGGCAGTGAAGCTGTCATCCTGTTCCTTTTCTATGTCACTATGTAACATAAAGCAAGAGGGAAAAAAAAATCTTCACCTTAGTTAAACTTAGCATGACTTATTTTACAGTCTGTTTAATTATCAGACTCCCCATGACTTCGTTCCCTTCTGGTTCTTTTCTTGGAGATTTATCGTCGAGTCCAGAGCTGGATTGAGTTGGTAATGAAGGTGCACTATTTATGCGCCGACTCTTCCTCCCAGTTTGGAAACGACTACTGTTTGAATATTCAGCAGCGGCTTCGGAGCAGAAAACCCCTCATTTTGCACTCCAAGATATGGACACAACCAGTAATTTGGCAGCATTAATTAGACACAGAGAAAGAGGGACTCGGAAGAAGGGGGTGTTTGGAGAGGAGCAGCTGCACAGACCCAAGGTTTGCATGAGTCATGTATTCGGCTGGTGTTAATTAATGACACTGGCCTGGAGCGTACAGACATCACGTGGCTCATGGCGAAAGAACAAGAGCAGAAAGAGTAAAAATGCAGTTGAATAAATAACATGTATCTTTTATTCTGGAGTGTGAAAATGTTTCTCCTTCGTGGGGTTTTCTGTCACTTCGCCCTCGCACAAAAATCGACCGTGACGCATTTTTCTGCCTCAAAGCCTTTTGTTGAACGAGGGACGACAGGTGGCAAACACATCAGTCACAGGAAACACACATTCACGCCGCGTCTCCTTCCTTTTCTGAGGTCTGTCTCTTGCTAGCACAAAGCGGTAATTACTATTTAGGAGTGGAAATAGATGGAGGCATGTCAGCCAAAGAGTGAGGGAATGGGAAAGGTGGTAATCCATCTCGACTGAGGAGGAGGAGGATGAGGAGGAGGAAGAGGAGGGGAATCCAGGCTCTATCAACGTCTCCAAACTTGAGTTTTGATCGGCTTTTCTTGAGAGTTGCACGTCAAACAACAATCGCCCTCTTCAGCCAAAGTGACATGGCAGAAAGAAATCAATAAATCACTCATATTCCAGGGCCTCATTACTTTCCACTTTGTTTTGTTCAGATTTCAGTCAAATGAAAATGTCAAGTGTCATTTCAACCTGAAATGAACAGCGGTGGTATAAATGTCACAGGGACCACTTCTACTCAAACAAATGATGCTGCAATCGTTCAGAAACAAAGGGAAAATGATTCACAAAACACAGAGTTTTAATATTTGGAGTTTTGAGAAGTGGATTCCATTTTATTGTGTAGTGCATGAGATTTAGTGGCATCTAGAGGCAAGTTTGCAATTTTCAGAATTTTAGGAATATCTCAAATACTGTATGCATTCAAAATACTTAATAAAGGATTTTACATTGTTTCCTGGGTTTCTATCAGATACTGGAGGAGATGGATCCCTCTTCACATCTTGTAGAGTCATCATAACGTGACAAATATTCAATAAAAAGGGGCCCTGTTGGTCTTTTCCTCAAATATTTCATTGTGCATTATTATATGAATGATCTGAGGTGCCTTAAAGCCACAGTCAGATGTAAAACATTTCTCCAAATGAATATTGATCAAATCATTTTAAAGCCCCAATGCCAGTTTCTTTTTACTGTCCCCGTCTCATCACCAACACCAGCAGAGGGACCTTACCTGCTTCTTTTATTTAGAAAAAAGGTCAACCTGGACCAGTTTTCCACCACAAAAATACAAATCCAGTAATTATCTCCCCCTCATTAAACTTTGTGTCAAAGCATTTCCAATATTTATTATCATTTACTACACTTTTTTGAGCTGTTTTGCTGCATAATAAGATGTATTTTGCATTTTCTCTGTATTACTGGTAGATGTTTCTTGTTGTCCACCAATGGGAGCGCTCCTTTTTCTGGAAGTGAGCGTTTTAGTGGCCAAACTCCAGCTAAGGGCAGATCATAACATAACGTCTTCAGGCCTTTTTTTTTTTTCAGTCAAACTAAATGTGAAAGTAAAACATTCTCTGTTTAAGATTGTGATAGCTTCAAACCAAGAGCAACTAAATCGCACCAAATCAGAGCAAAAGCAACCCATTTTTGTTCATTTGCAATGCGCATTAGCAACAAGAGCTGGGACAAGAACACGACAGTCAATCCCAGAGAGGATTTTGGTGACGCCATGTGATTTTCTTCTGGTGTAAAGGTCTTGACTCATGGTCTGGACATGGTTTGATTATATTAAGTGTGACATCCTGTTACAGAGTGAGGTAGATGAGCAACACCGTGGGCCATAAAGGTGGCCACAAGCTTTACCACAGTTTGAGGATGAGAGGATTTTGAGTACCGTATTTTACAGACTATAAGCCGCTACTTTTTTCCCACGCTTTGAACCATGCGGCTTTTCTATGAATTTTTCTTCAGCCCTCAGGGGGGCGCTCTAGCAGGAAGTGCAAAAATGAGACAAACGAGGCAGCGGTAGTCAGTACAAACAAGAAAGCGCCAGTTTTTACTCTTAGCACATGCAACCCAAGACGCACAACAGCAAAATACGGTAATATTTTTACACCCTCACCCCCTCATAATGGAAAACAAGTTGCGCAGTTGTGCTTTAACAGTGCGCAGGAAGAAAAAGTGACAGTGGTTTGGTGTTCAGTGGTTTCAGTACGCAGGAGGAAGAAAAATAAAGCAACTTGGTTTTAGTGCACAGGAGGAAGATGAATAAAACCATCAATGACTTTTCTGTTTTGTTTGATCAGCACTGTTACTGCCTTGTTACAGGCACTGTTCGGAAACAATCAGTTCAGGTATATGAATAAACACTTATGGTACAAAATCTATGTAAATATCTTATTTCTAAGCCTGGGTATCAGCGGCTTATAGTCCGGTGCGGCTTATATGTGACAAAATATATATTTCTTTTAAATTTTAGTGGGTGCGGCTTATATTTAGGTGCGCTCTATAGTCCAGAAAATACGGTAATTGGAGTAAGCTGGGTTTAGTGGGAGGAGCTTAAAGACACACATTTAAAGATACTCCAGCGGGACACATAAATGTTTTGAATAAATCATAATAAGCAGCCAACAGGTGCAGAAGACCTCCTTATTACTTCTGTTAAACGTTATATTTACAAACTGAAAGAGATGCTTCTTTACTGACAGGTTTCTCGTTAGCATCAGCAGCACTTGTTTCTATACGTCCATAGACTCATCCTTTTCCCTCCTCCGTACGACTCCACTGATCTCCGCTGTTTCTGCTACGGATCCCCAGCCCACACTGTATTCCCTTCACACATCCACACTCGTGTTAGCGCTCCAGACGTTTTCCATAATCTCCACCTGCCCGCGCCGCTCGACTGTATCTCCCGGAGGCTTTTCATTTCCAAGTTCATTTCCAGCGTCTCCGTTCACGCTGTTACAGTATATTGTGAGTCGGAGCGGGAGAAAACACCCCTCTGAGACAAAAACACACACACACAACGTCAAATCTTATTACCGTCTCTGTTTGTCATCCGGAGAGTTTTAGTTCAAGCAAATGAGTTAAGTTTGCCAACATTTAGACTTTCAAATATCTCCAAGGCAGTCAGCGGATGAATCCCATTTACTAAAAATACAATGTTTTGTTGGAGCTCATGAATACAGGTAATTTTATTCCAGGAAAAGTGGCATCCCGCAGAGAAGTGAATGCACAACACAGAAAGTAATATCAAAGGCGTGCCACATGATAAATGACTCCAACAACAGTTTATTCTTTAACCAAAACCTGGCTTAGATTTGTATTGAAGTGAAGCCAAGTCACAATAAACAACTGGAGACACACATTAGTCCAAATGATACACAAGGCAACATTAAAGCCATCATTTGACATTTAAATCCTACCTTTGTTTTTGCAGTCAACCCAACGGCATAATGGTATATGCTGGTGTTTTAAATGTGAGGCTAAATCGCTAAATGCAAATTGTATTCATAGATTGCAGAGTTAATGAGACCTGCATTTACAAGGCTCCTTCTATAACGCAGTCTCCCTCCCGCTCCCTGTCCTCTGTCTAGTTAACTGACTGCTAGATCAATAGTGGAGTAAAGAGGCTGAACTTTCCAGTGGTGGTTAATTGGAGAGGGCCTTTGAGTGGAAATAAAGAGGAAATGGGGAAAGAGGGATAATGACGCAGTGTGTACTTGTCTCTTTCTACGACTTCTAACTCACTGCGCAGTGTCTAGTGTTTTCACATTGCACCAAACCAATACGGACGAAATAGAGTCAAGCATAGGCCCAATACTACACAGGTAAGATGTTGACTTTATTCACTTATTTACTTATTCACTTACTTATTCACTTATTTATTTACTTACTTATTTACTTATTTATGTATTTATTTACTTATTTATTTACTTACTTATTTACTTGTTTACTTACTTACGTATTTATTTATTTACTTATTTATTTATTTTTTATTTATGTATTTACTTATTTATTTATTTACTTATTTATGTATTTTTTTATTTTTTTATTTATGTATTTACTTATGTATTTATTTACTTATTTATGTATTTATTTACTTATTTATTTATTTAGTTAGACTGTACTTGTGTCTTTCAGAAGATTCAGGAGACAAGATAATCCGTGTGGAATTGACAGCATAGTTGTTGAATTTATATTTTCATTCCTAAGAAAGAACGCCATGTTTTATCACCAACAAATGATATTCAAGAGTTTAACAGCTTTATTTGCTGAGCAGCAGTGAAATTACAGAAAGTAGAAGCAGAATCCAAGTGTAATAAATCCGTGTTGTAATGATATGCTTTGTTTGTCAGACTTTTCGATGTAGATAACACGGCATTGTCACATTTAGCTGTGCCTATATTGGTGTAAGAGTCAGTGGCGTCATATTTCACTCTGATTTACTCGCGCCGCATGCTTCTGTGTGAGCACTGCTGTGATTTGTTGGTGATAATCCACTCTCAGGCCGTGTTTAGTGACAAAAATACATTAGCACAGAATGTAGTGTGAATGTACCAACACTTGACTCAACATACATCAACCCAGGCCTCATTTACAGTTTGGGTTATGATTATCACCAGGAAATTACAGCACGTACTCTAGTGTCTGAGAAGCTTCTGTAGTTGACTCATGTTAAAGTGACTGGAGCGTTCACTGACGCCTGTCTCTGTCTGAAGATGGTAGATAATGGAGCTCACTGTTCACTCTTGGGAAGATGATGATTGCCAGGCACAGCAGCCCAAAAACAAATTAAAGCGTTAAAGCCCTAGGCTCATTTCGATATTAATGCAGCCGAGATGAGTTTCTACATTAATGGGCTGATTATCCTCTCCAGGGTTTTTTAAAGTTCATTCAAACCTGACTAGAATTGAGTTTCAGGGATGTTAGTGCTCAAACATTTTGACATCAAGTCTGAACAGATTGTGTTGAGCTCTGTTTGACTTCACACTGTGGCTCCACATGTTGTACGTAGGCTGATGTAGATACAGGAGGATGTATTTAAGACAGTCTGCTTTAGAATATATGCTTCTGTTTGTAGGAGGTATGAAAACTGCCAGCCTCCATAAACTGTAAGAGTTTAATCAATTATCATGAACTGTGCAGGATTTACACACCTACACCATTTGTTATTCTATATTTTCTGTAAAATGTAAATGTATTGTTTCCTTTTTCACACCACCTCGTTTGTAAATTACAGCAAAATAAGAAAAAGTGGCCCACTAGTAGTTGTATAATATGCCAAACATGTCTATTTGGACACACAAGGACAGAAACAACTCATTTATGTCATGTTCCATACAACATCGCATTATTTCTACAGTAGATCACTTCCAGTTTGGAGAAGCAAACAGGAGCAATGACACAGACTGAACCTGCACTGAATATGGACTGTTTTAAATGGATGCTTTAAATGTGTGGTCCACAGACAATATTTCCTTAATGTGGCCCAAATGTTGGTTCAGACCTTAACTCAGGTGTTTGTTTCTGGTAATGCTGAGCCCTTCTATACCGTCTATGTAACTTGACCATGTCAGAGATAAAGAGCAGTGTTATGTGGCACCAGTGGAGTTGCTCATTAGCGCAGAAGCATAGACTTATCTTTTTGTTTTTGTTTGTGACGCAGGTTTCAGCTTTTATTGCCTCTCGCTGCGTGTTGTCCGTAGATTTACCGCTGCTTCTCTCTGCGCTGCCTACACCAGAGAGTTATGGTCTGTTTAGTCTCTGGGGGGTCATTGTGATCAATAAACACCTGCCCTCTTAGTTTTGCCCTTTGGCCCATCACAAACAAACACAGCTCGTCCCGTTCATTTATCTCTCGTCCCGTCGTGAATTTGAATGTGAGGTGTGTGTCGGACCAACAGAGTCTCATAAGTCACTGTGACTTTTCCTTTGTTTTCATGAATGATTCAGTCGGCTGACAAACTAATAAACTACCTCCGTCTTGGCGAGCAGAGAAACCAGCGGCGAGTACACAAAGGTCTGTCGAAGGTGCTCTTCAATACTTTATGTGCCTTGCCTCGCTTTGCTGCAGAACGAACTGGAGTGACTGATGGCGAATGCAAAATATGTCTTTTTATCCTTTACAAATATTTGGAGCAGTTGGAGATAAATCGCAATGACAGGACGCTGTGGCCCTTTTCCTCTGACTCTACAGGCCGTGACTAAGCAAAGAAATTTAAATTAGAGACAATTTAAATCAGTTTGAGAGATGTACATAGAGTAACACATTTGAAACAGTTTGTAAAACAATACAGCAATCTAGACTGGTTAACAATGATCATGAATAGGACGCAGAATGAACTAATCCTAGACACAACTAAACAAACAAAACAAAGTCATAAAAGCAATTAGAAAAAAAGAAGTGGCATTTTAGATTATGTTTCCTCCAACAGGAATTCTACTCAGTTGAAGAGGCATTAAAAAGGAAGAGATTCAGGACCTTTTTGACTTTAGTGATTGAAAGTAGTAATGATGAATGAAGACTGACAATCAACCTGTCAAATTTGAAGTTGAAAACAACACAAATAGACAATATGTAAACTGTGTAAAAGTATATACACACAAAACCAATATTATATTTTCGGAGGCCAACAGAGGACAGAGTTCAGGAAGCACTAAATCCAGGCTGCGCTGTAATGTCTAGTCTCTGTGTGTGAAGGGGATTAGTTTCAGCCAGCATCAAGGTGGATGATAGGATGGAGGTGTTCATCATAGTGGAACAGATTCATGGACCAGGCTGAAGTCCAGGCTTACCCCGGGAAGAGAGAGAAATCACATGGGGCAAGTATATGTGCACCAAAACACATTTACAGTAAACTGTTACCTGTCATTGTGAGCACCTGACCAACTACCAAATCTAGTAAGCTAATGTGGCTGCAAAAAAAAAAAAAAAATGATAGTAAAATATTTCCGTCAGGATCATGGAATAACGTTATTTCATTTCCACTCTGTTGCTCAGAGTAATACTGACATCACATGCTTCTGTTCAACAAGAAGAGCTAAAGACCCCAACAGAGATCCAAGAATTGAGATTATGTGACCCTCATTGAGGAGCCAACAACAGGCTGGAAACAATGAAAGAACTGCCAAAACTAATGCTGTGATCAATTTACTGCGAAAGACAAAAAACCATGGTTAAAAACTACCTCCAGTAACATTAGAGTTCTTCAGAAATAAAACACAAGAGCTTTACTATTCACCAGCTCACACCTTAATGACAGCACCTTCTGTCTTCAGACTTAAGTCTTGGCTTTGGGTTGTATTTTAATAATCGATGAGTGACATTCTGATCTGACCTTATAAAAGGAGTGGGTTATGTGTCACAGTGGTCTGTTTTTCCCCTGACACAGCAGCCTGAGGGCACACCGCTCCCCTCGACCCCCCTCGGCCCCCCTCAGCTCCCCCCTCGACCCGTGTGTGCCTGCTCTCCAGAGCGGTGACATTCAGAGCCAGAGGGAGCCGAGCTGTGCCGTGCTAACACCCTGACATTGTTCTGACATTTCCCTCCCGCTGGCTCCACCGGTCGCCTGCTCAGCCTCTGAGCCTCTGAGCTGCACGTGGGCGCTTTTCAGATCTGCTTGTGTCTTCTCTGTCGGACTCAGACATTTCCCAGCAGTGGATTTGGCCTGTACATTAATTATTCATACTCCTTAAAGTTAAAACCGCATATGGTCTTTTACTTTTAATTACTCATGTCACGTCAACAGGTTTTAGACATAACTTTTGGCATTATGATCTTTGTGTTGGAGCAGAAACATAAGACAAGACCTCTAAATATTTATTTAAACCCACAATGTCTATAAGGTCAAATATTACGGTTTAAAGAGTCCAGAGGCATTTCAATCCTGCTGTTGTCTCATAGAATTTACTGTTAAGCTGAAAATTGTTGCCACTAGAGGCACGTCATTATAACCACTGGGTTTCTACCAGCAGGAGCGATTTAAAATGCAGCCCTTAACTCTACAATTAAACTTCTTTTTTTTTTCCTTGTCCACTGTCTCTTCCAGTCCAACAGTATCTTTCCAAAGAAGTAGAATATTCAGAAATTGCCTTAAAGGAACATCAGGTGACTTTTACTATAGAAACAATGCCTCAAAATCATTAAATTATGAAACCTAAAATTAGTCAAAGCAGTTTTGTGAGGTGCTTTACTATTGTATAGCTTTTAAAAGAAGAGTTTTTCATGCACACAGCTCTCTAGTCTCTACTCCAGTGTTCATGGTTGGAGCAGCTGTGGGGATCGGCTCGAGCAGAGAGAGTCCAGGGACACTGAGCAGCGGTCTGAGAGACTGACGGGTGGTCCAGAGCTCCGTGGACCGTAGCAGAAGCCCCTGTGCCGCGGGGAGAGCAGTCGCTGATGGAAGGAAGAGGCTTAGATACACTGAGCTGACGGCAGAGCTTCCAGAGCCGCTGTAAAGCCTGGACAAGTGGCTACTGTGGATTTTGAGATACATCCGCAGAGTTTACTCAGGAGTCTGGGCTTTGGGACGAGGATTACAACAGGTCATGACATCAGCCACGGACAGGAACGAGACGCACAGCAGTGAATGCTGATGGGAGCTTCGACAGGTTGGACCATTCTGCAGCATTTTTGAGATGATTTCTGAACCCGATCGCTGCCAAAACGACAAGAAACAAGAAGCTTAAGTTTCTCCATTTGGTTGTTTTCTTATGGACCTGACTTCTACATTATATTTGGTCAATAAAACATGGAAAAGTGATTTGACACCTGCCAGAAAAGACCACATCAGGACAAAAGGTCAGAGCTCTCAAGGACTGAGACTAAATCAAGTGCATAAAACATGAAAGTGATACCAGCAAACGAGGAGCGAGTTTAAGGAATTTTCAAAAAAAACAATGAACATATCCCAAAACATGATAAAAATGCATTTGCTCCAAGATGAGACCGAAATCCTCAAAAGGGATCTTGAAAATAATCTGATATTTGAGGCTGATTTGAAATTGAAGCATCATATTTAAGCGCTGCACTACAACAGACTGTATGCACTCACACTGAACCTCAGCCTGTATATAAAATCACTTTTCTCCACTGATAATCATGGGCTGGAATTATTTATGGCTCTGCAGTGTAAAGAGTAAATTATGCATGGATACATTTAGAGTGAGGGCGGCTCTGGTCGACTTTCCATCAACACTGGCTTCAGGGGTTCGTTTTAACCATGTGGTCGTTATCTGCCCGTTCAGAGTGTCACAGGCCTCGTATACTTTTATGAGCCCAGAGAACAACCGCGGCGGCTGATGTACGGCCGGCCACTGTCACTTGTATTGCTCTTATATCTCTTAGGATTTTCTAGTGGAGGTATATAAAGAAAGTCTCGAACCAAGGTCACTAAGGTAATGTCTGAGGAGATAGAGGTCACGCACACTTGCTCTTGTTCCTTAACAGTGGCCTTCAACAAAGAAAGGCCTCAGGTTTTAAAGTAAATGGGCCAAAAGGACAGTTTAAGATCTTAAAGTTTGCATCAAACTTTTTGCTATGTTGTTGGTAATCAGTGTGAACCTTTTGCAAAGCATGCTGGTCTATAACGTCCATTCAGTGACCAGTTATTAGCAATTACCAATAGAAGAACAGCTTTTACCTCCTATCCCACTGCCCCCACCTCGACCATCTTAAAAATGCACTTTTAATATCTTTAATGCACTTTAATTACAGTTTTTACATTATTTTTACAAATCAACTTTTATCTGTGTGTTTTAAATGTTTTGAATTTCGTTACAATTAAGACATTCTTTTCTATCATATTATGGACTTGTCATAATGCATTGTGCAAATGACATTTTAATGCTCATTGACCTCTATAAAAAGGCAGAGTCACTACATATGGTTTGATAAAGCGGCAACAGACTGGAAAACGTAACCAGTCCAAGAACGCAAACTCCAGAGAATAATCTTAATCACCACAAAAGTGATTGATTTACATTGTGTTAAACCTAAACTGAACTCTTACACTGCACCTGTTCAGATACAGTTAATGAGACTTATAACGGCGAGCCAGCATTCTTCCTTCGTACACATAGCTTTTCTGACACAGCGACCATCCCTTTGAACAAAATGAATCAATGTGGTCAGGGCTGTCTGTTCACAATGAAGCCAGAGAGAGCGGCGCTAATGTCACACCTCGGTTATTATGTCCTCATCTGCCTCCATCCATTACACTCTCTCCATTCAGCTGTCACTTCCTCTGCGCTCCTTCAGTCGATGCCCGGCTAATGATGCTTCTCCTCTCGCTGACCTTTCCTTATGACGTGTGACGTATGGGCATCGCTGCGTTGACATATCCCAGTCTGCAATGCTTCTTTTATTGTATAGAGCGCAATGTCCGCTTCATGAGCAGAGGTCCACAGATGAATGAGGACGGAAGTTGGAAACAAGATACATGTGAGCAGCCAAAGTTCATCCACCGACTTGCTCTGGCCTCGGTGAAAACTACCGTACCAACTGTAACATTTACCTGCATGCTTTACTAAGACCAAATACAAAACAAGACAAATAGAAATAGCCTAAAGTGGACTGTTTATTTCAATTGAGGCTGCAACAGGCTGTTTAGAAACCTGTTTATTACCTGTGCTAACATGGTTATTCCTCTTGAGGTGTGGACTTGAGTCACAAATTTGGTGACTTCTGGCTTGAGAAAATGTAAAAAGACTTTTAACTTGACTTGGACTTGATGCTTCTGCCCCAAAGATTAAAATATTATCTGAAAAGTGTGCACAAAATGTCATTCTCTTCAACAGTTTGACAGATTACACAGAGCATGACGCTGCCTTCAAATGCGCTCTGTAAAGCTCAGCGCTCAACTTGGTCCCAACTCTACCTCTCACCCTTTACCAATTTTAATTAATAAATCTTTTGTTTAAAAAAAAAAGTGGATTGGATCCGATCAACATTCGCTCTGCTGAATGTCAAATTCAGAACGTCCCAAAACCTCAGTGTGTTTTTGAGCCGTACCTCTTCATCTTCTCATTCCCTCCTTCTCTGGACTGAGACTCGAGGCACGACGGTGCTCTGTCTCCGAACCTGGAACCCAGTCAAACTAAAAAACCTGTCGCAAACCTGCTTCACCGATCCATCCACCTGCTTCTGCTTTTCAATAAAACGACATCCAGGCTTTATTTAAAAGGCCATATTATGTTGTAAGGTTGTCCTCTTACATGACTGTGGTACATTATGATGGTTTTGTCACTAATGCAGCCGTTTTAAGGACAGAATAACACTGAGAGGCTGCATATTTATTTATATATTTCAATTTTGACAGTGTGGAAATGTTTGTGTTTATCTCTGACAGTATTTGATCTCTACCTTTCAGCTCCAAAAATATTTAACATTTTCATTCAATGTTACATTTAATTTGCTTGTGCTACTTTTGAATTAATTAAAAAAGACTTGAATTAAGATCCGTCTGAGCCTATTAAAACTGTCACTGAACAACTTCATGAGATTAATATCAGGTTTAAAAAGAGACAGTGGATCTTGTTAAGCCAGTAATCAGAAACTGAAAACACCGAGCGCCCTGGAGTTTGAGACTATAATGTCTCTAGTCGTCGACTCTCTAAACGGAGGCTAAGCCATAAAGAGGATTAACGGAGATTAGTCATAATTCCTGTGACGGCAGGTTATGGGCCAATAAAAGGTGACGATACAGTGGGCCCTGATTGTTTTTATGTTGCTTTAATGTTTACAACGCCACGAGGAATACACACAGATTTCCCAGTCGTTTTTAGTTTGATGAGTTAACATCAGTTCCATTTGTGCACTTGACTTTTAACAAACTACATTTTGTCCTTAAGGATCATGTGATAGAAAAAATAATGCATTATTTGTGTGCAGCCCAGGTCTCAAATGTTTAGTAATGAACCAATAAACTCTAAAAGGACAGGCTCGGACACATCAGGCATAAAGATTACAGTTTATGTTCTGATAAAAATCACTTTCTAATTTAACACTGAACAAAATAAACTCTGCCCTAATATCTTCAAAATGATACAACTTCATTGGGAAATTTATGCCTCCGGTTGCGAATGAAAATGAAATAATTACAGTCATTTCAATAAAATTAAATTGGCTGAGTTATTTGTTAAGTCTCCCATGGTTTTGTTGAAGACAATTTCCAGCTCAATATTTTACTAATGAGCAGAATTAAGATTTAATCATGCCACAACAGTTTACTCCCAGCTTCATGTACCAGACTCTGACTCTACGACACATTCAGGGATTTGTTAAACAATGGCTTGACTTTGCTTCATCCTTTCCCCTCATACGGTCCAGCAGCACCAAGTAAACGTTATCTCACAAAATATTCACATCCAGATCTTTAAGACGTTAGACTAAATTACTAAATGACTGCCCACTGATCCATTAAATTTTGATGCATTTTAGCGCCACCTGCTGACACACAATGTAAACGTTAGTGTGACCGCACTGACCAAGACCAAGTTAACTTCTAGCTATCGAGTCAAGACCAAGACCATGTCGGAGCCAGACCAGGTCAAGGCACAATCAAGACCAGAACCAGTGCACAATACACGGTTATAGATACAAGGGAACAGTAAAAGAAAAAAGAAAAAAGAAGACCAAGTCCAGACTCATGGAGGTTAGTGTTTGGTGAAGGAGACAGACTTTTAATTGAATATAACATGACTGAGGTTTTCGTTCAAGATCGAGTAAAAATGAGTTTGAGACCATGACAAGACCGAGACCTAATAGACCAAACAGTCTTCAGACCAAGATCAGTCTCGAGTGCTACAACACTGGTAAATGTAAACCTCCCTTTCATTTTCCGAACGCTCTTGAAGCTTAAACCGCAGTCGAAATTCAAAAGTCCTGCTAAAATGTGGCCGACTTGTTGACCAAATGTCGCTCTGTTACTCTTTTGGGGGATGCAGACCTGGATAGGACTTGTGATTCTCCTTGTAGCTCGTGCTTTGTTGACAAAAGACAGAGTTGATAGCAGAGGATTTGGGTGATTGGAGAAAGCCTGCAGTGTGCATTCAAAATGAGACAGGGCCCGCTGTTTAAATTAAAGACAAACCCGGCCGACAGTCCTGCGCTGAAAGGACAACACTAAAGCGAGGGGCTGCAACTCACTCCGAGTTTTGGGATCAATATTTTGCAAAAGTTCTCATTTAAAAACAAAAGAAAATGCTCTGTGTGTAGTCTTATCAATAAACCTTGCCCGACACTCTGTACTGTCGACACTCTAATTCCCTGATGGTGTCCGATTCACGTGAACACAATGAACAATGCAATCCATTCGGGAAAATATTGACTGTAGAAAATGGAAATGCAAATACAAAACTCCCCAAAGCACAAAGCTGTGTCTGAGCAGCAGTGTGCGCATTCACAATGACTCAAATATGACATCTCCACCTGCTAAATTGGCAGGCTGTGGAGAATTGGCAAACAAAAGCTCCTTGTCCCGAAGGTGTGTGTCCTCGTCGCCGTCTAATCAAACTAATTATCGACAATTATGTTCTTCAGATTCCTCCGTCACTTCTGAAGTCAGCAATTATCAGATAATTATAGAGCAAAAAAGGTCCTCATCGGATCTAAACTGTGTCCTCTTCTCAAGATACTTAGCCGCTTTATTCGAGTTTTCAAATGTAATTAAACAATCTATTAAGTGTTTTTCAAAGTAACTCCTCAGTGATAAGCCACTGTCTGATTATGAACAAAGCAAAACATGACACTCCAGGGGCAGCTTTGGTTCAGTGGCAGAATGAGGAGACAATTTAAAAGTTTTCAAGTTTCTCAAGTGGTTCTCAGCCCGCTTTCATGTTAGCGGTCTAAAGCGCTGTCTGACATGCTGCATTTAAAATGTCTTAGGAGTGGTTTTAAATTGAGACGTCTTTGAAGTTTCGCAGTAAAAAAGTTGACTTCAAGAAAGCGCCCTTCTGCCAAAGTGACCCTCTCAGTGCAACGCTGACTGTATGTGACGGTATGTTCCTGCTTTCATTCACAACACTGCCCTTTCAGCAAATCCCCCATGACGTTACTATATTTTGAAATCAGTTGTGGCTCTTTTCACATGGGCCCTTTCAGGAACGTGCTAGAGCTTAGGACTTGATGGAAATAGCTGCAGGTGTGAACAGAGCTAAGAAGGAAAACCAATATCTAATACTAACAGACAATATTTGGAGGAAAAAAAAAAGTTAAACTGGGAGACTTTAAAAACAGCAGGTCTCTGGATAACTCAGAATAAATGCCTCTTGAAAACAAAAATCATTTCAGAGCCCTTCAGAACATGACTGACGTGTCATCTGTCCTGACAGGCGTCTGCTGCTTTTCTGTCCTGAGCCTCGGCTGCAGACACTGATGAGCTAACAGCTAACACCTGCTGTGCATTAGCTCCACCTGGGCCTGCAGGGAAAGAGTTCTGAGGATCTAATATACCTCACACTGGGTTTGGAAAAAGGAAAACATGTCAGATTAAAATAGAATTGATTTATTGCCATGCGTGGCTGTAATTCTAATATTGGGAAATAGTTTTAGTACTGATTAGAGAAAATAAGCATTTATTCTTCTACTGTTTCCAGCAGAGAGAGGAAAGTGCATTTGAAAACTGAGCGCTGATTTGACACCTTATGCTGTATCACTAAACTGAGCACATACTGGAGTGGAAGTGGGTTAGGTGTCATTTTAGAAGTCTTTTTACGGTATCTTAAAGATCAAACCTTAAAACATGGCGTTGGGAATAATCTCAGATACACATGAAACTCTTAGAAACATTTTAAAAAGTTTACTTGGACTGAAGAATTGGATATTAGATTATATCATGCAAAATTTGTATTAAATAAATGATGTGGACTAATTCTGTGATGCTCAACTTCCAGTTATGCGCTGGACATTTTAAGTAAGTTACTTTTCTACACACCATCACATATGACCTTTTGCTTTTTATAGACAAAAGACTTCTAAAGGTTATCTGCCCTCAGATTATTAGCCTTTCTCTATCAGACCTGTCCAGGCCACACAAAGGAGTTCCTATCACATAAGTTTGAGTTGAGTTCATGACCTGCAGAGGAGCCCCTCTCAGGCTAAAAGCACCATCCATCCAGCTGATAAGAACATTCATTTCTCTTCATCGCATTGTCCTCAAGGAAAAAAACCTCAGAGATCCTCTGCAGCTTTGACAGATTACAGCCCACCGCTGTCTCTCTCCACTAAATCAATCTGAGGCTGGTGTCAGTCTGCTCGGCTGCAGCGGCGTCCGCATGGATTCAGACGCTGATGAAAATGGTGTGTGCTGCTGACAGACACATCCCACCACTGACACAGGGATTTATCTCCAGGCAGACTCCGACTACAGCAGGTCGACATCAGAAGAAGAGAGCAGTGCTAGAGATATGGGGGTTTATCTTCATTGTGCAGTGGACTTGTTTATGTATTACCTCAATAACAGTCAGTGTCAGGACTTTTGTAATGCCAGAGGTTAGGCTCAGCAAACTGTGAAATGTGTTAACCATGAATTTCTGTCTCAGTTGTGGCAAATAGTAAACATCCCCATCACAATACACACCTCGTCTGTGGGCGCCGAGCCGGAGATAGATGAATCTCATGAAGGCATTTGTTATTCAGACCTGGTTGTTGGTGAAGAGGGACCACAGGACGGCAGCCGAGGGACAACGAGGCCAGCCTGCGGTTACTAATGAGGCTTTATAACCATCACAACGGCGTCCTCATGTATCTTTCATACCAAAACCTGCCCAAGTACAAAAGCACGTCCGTGTGATGCATGATTGCTGCGTGTCCTGTCTTTAATGTGGGTCACAGCCCTGAGAAAAAACACAAATGATAAGTGGCTGAGTTGTGGAAGAATTGGTGTACAGGCTGTAACGCATACAAATGAATGAAGGCTTTGAGTAGAAAATATTTAATAGAGATTTACATATTTACACAGCAGCTTGCATATATTCAAATAATGAGCAAAATCTGGAAAATAAAAGGTTTGTCATTTTAGTCGAACACTCAAAAATAAAATAACAGAAACGAGGAATAAATAATTACTGCTTTTAAGAGTATGTAGCAGTAATATGTAAATGTTTGCGGTGACATTCTGTATGTTTCCCGTTTTGTATCATTTTAAAAACACGGCAGCACTGGTTCCCCTGTGACTTCGATCACCGTCGTCTCAAACGCAGGAATTTTGATGTCGGCGACGGGCCTCATCTGCGTGTCGTCCCATCTGTCGCCTCATCAACATAAAACACGGAGCGCATACATATTCAGCGCAGTGGAGGCTTCTGGGAGAATGCTCTGACGTGACAAGCAGCGACTCCGCCAGACGCAGGAAAAGTTTGGGTGTTTACTAGTCGACCGGGTTACACACGGACTCCATGTCGGTGAGGACTATGCCTCTGTATCTGCGCTCCAGATCCTCCATGAAGTCCAGGTAGTCACAGACTCTAAAGCCCCGGATGGGCTCTTCCTGTGGAAACAAGAGGAAACTACACTTAGGGCAGAGTCCAAAACCATTCCCAAATCCCTAGTTCCTCATTCATCAGACAGGGGTTTGAACACTTTCACGGTTTTATCATGTAACCCTGGTGTCAATGTAAATGTCAATGTAAGACTTAAAATATGGCAAGACTTTAATAAATATAAGTAAATCCATAAAGGATAAACTGCAATATTCAGTACGTTTTTTGTTTTTTTTACAATAACTACTGCTTTTTGTGAATGTGTGAAAATTGAGTTAAAGTTGTTTTCTCCTCACAAACCTCCAAAGCATTATTGTCTTTCATCATTCTGCTCATTCTGCTCGTCTACTAACCATCGCTAATTTTCATGATGCATTGTGGGAAACTTAGGACACACTAGATCGGAGTTCACTTACCATTCAGACACCACTACACAATGACGTACAAAGGTTTGAATGTGTGTTATGAGGTCAGTTCTTATGTTGGTATAAATATTATGAATGTGTTCGGTTTATATTGAACACTTTCTTTACTGTAAATAGAAAATACAACATTCGTAATCACACCAGTGCAGTCAATCAAATCCTTTAGACCAACTGCTGCAATAAAATACTAATTAAGTTTAGAATAGATCGCCATAAAACATGACAAACCTACATAGATTTCTTGTTTAGGAACCCACTTGTTTCTATGAGTATTGAGACACACTTTAAAATGATCGAAAACCTATGATATAAAGCTAATATATGCTGATTTATATTGACAAAATTGCTTAATGGTTTTATGTTCTTGTGATGATACACATTAAACTATGAAACACAAAAAGTTAATATCGTGATATAACATTGTGCTGTACTATTAAAACTGTATCAATAAAAGAATAAAACAGAGATTATTTTATCCAACTTAAGCCTGGGATTGTCATTCATGCGTCAGGGCGAAGTGTGAAGAATCTGAAGCAAACCTTTTCATTAAAATACTCTACATTCAATCTTATTTCCAAGTCACAAGAAATCAAATTAAATCCGGGAATCGAATGCCGTGCCGCGTCGGTAAACAACATCCTCGCTTAGCGTTGGGGTAATGAGGTTTTCTGACGTGGCGTGGTTATCGACAAGCATCTCCTTCGACACCGAGTCGAGCTGAGACGAGGATGAGTTTGTAAAAAGAGCACGCCTGAATTAGTCATGTGTTCAACAGCACTTTTACAAATTATCGTCCAGGCCCAAGACGTACATAATGACTGGTCTCTTAATTTGCTTAATCCCTGAACGTGTTAAAGCAGTTTTTTTTTACTAAAGGCGGGTAACAAATGCTAATAATGCATTCAATAGAGAAAGTGCAGCTCATACAATCCTCGTAAATCTTCACTGGGCTTTGTTCAGGTTTATTCAAAGTGTGGTGTGTTTGATCAACAATCAATCGCGATGGATTCTTCTTTTAACGGATAATGGGGCTTTTGAGCACAATCAAGTAGACACTGAAAGTAGTGGGGTAAAAAGGATTATTGTTTGTCAATGCATTTTTGTACGTGAATGTAAAACCTTAGCATTTTAACAAGAAAAAACAATAAAGGTCGTTAAAGATATGGTAAAAAAGTGTGAAACTAATAATTAGTCACTATGAATCCTAATTTAAATGATGTACTTGGTGAATAAAGTCAGTTTGTTGTGAGCAGGACCAACTACATCTTTTATAAAAATTATTGCAACCATATTTTCTGTTTAGAGGCTACAGTATTTCCGCATGACCAGACATACTACAGCTTTTATCAGCCCCACATTAAACCCACAAGTGTCTGCAGCGTGTTTACGGAAGCCAAACCACTCCACATTTTACAATAGTGGATTAATTATGGACAATCATCAAAATTGCAGGAGAGCTGGGAGCTTCTCACTTGGCTGTTTTGTTGATGAACGTGGAAACACAGGCCGCTTAATGTCCTCCATAATTCTCGCACTATATCAGCACTTAAAAGATCATTAGGTAAGATAATGAATGCACTAATTACGCAGATTTCAGCTTTTTCTTAGGCCTGTGCTCACTTGACAAATGAGTGGCATTAATAAGTGCTGCAACTCTGAGCAGGACACAGGAGAATGTATCCATCATTAACTGTTTAGAAAAGGCTTAAAGAAGTATTTATGATTAGATTAAAGGATGAATAAATGCAGATGAAAGTTATTATTACCAAGGGGCATTAGTGTACTATAAGTGAATGTGTCATATGGTTAAACTGTAGTAATTAATGGACCAAGGAACAAGAAAGTAACAAGGAAGTGATGGCAGGTCCAATTAGTCATGTCTCCATTATTGTATTTTATTTACATTCTTTTGTATTGCTTTAGACATTGTTCAAAGCAATGGTAAAATTCAATGAAGTTGTGTAAATTTTAATGTTTATAGTTTAAATAAGCGTACAAAAAAGACAGCAGCAGGATTTTTGAAACATGAATTTTCTAACATGATGTTGGTTAAAATGCATTGTGTGTTAAGTAACGCTTTAGAATTTACAATTTACAGTATATTAGTAAAAAAAATCTATAGCCTTTACTATCTATTTATAAACAGTTGTGCAAATTCTCCATACGCCTGATAAAAAGAAATTTACAAGACAATATGTAAATCATCTCATAAGACAAGCCATTTGACATCCCATATGATGAGACCAGTAATATGGGTTAATTACAGAAAGTAATATGTGTATATACATGTTATTTCAGTAACTATCAATTTTAGTTTTTCATTTCACTGTTACAGGTTTATTTATTCTTTACCACTGCCTAATGTGTAAGTTATAATTCTAGTCTATACTGTATTTATCACGGCGTTGCCTGAATATTTCAAGTTATACTTTTTTTTTCTTTGGTTACTTTTGAAGTAAATTGGAGACACACAGAAAAAAAATCTAGATATGTGACAACAGCAATATAAAAGAGTGTAATATTTATATTATATGTGTGTCAGTGACAGTTTTTTGTCACTTGTTCAGACTCAACAACCATTTGCCTTTTCAAATTTTAACAGAGATAAAATATAGATGCACCCCATGGTGCAACAGGATGAGTGTCGAGGGCTGAGAGTGTGACTGTTTTAAAAAACTCCTCTATAACCAACATCTGCCAGAGAGAACTCCACACT